>SKCR01053546.1:0-30331 GCA_019454045.1 Zanthoxylum bungeanum | reverse complement strand
CCTAGCATGTGACATCTGATACTGGATCGTAATACGCAATACTTAGTATGCTACGCCTGATAAAGATTATATATTCTTTTAAAGAATATTTCTGGAGAATTAGGTAGGCACGATGTTTTGCTAGAAGCCATCCATGTCTTGTAAATCGGTAAGAACGTGGTACTGGGTACGCACGTGTTCGGATAGTCCGACAACCGGATTTACTGCCAACATATCCAGGGATCTCTTGGGTCGCTTCCCGAAGATTTACCGATGACATTTGACTCGAACAGAATTAATCAAGGATTAATTATGAGAGAGAGAAAATTAATCGGGGATTAATTACGGTAAGAATTAATCTGGGATTAATTATCAGAGAAAGAATTAATCTAGGATTAATTGCGTCGAGAATTTATCTGGGATTAAATTCGTCGAGAGGAGAGAACGCGATTAGTTTGGAATTAATCGGCAAAATGAATTTAATAGTGAAATTAGATTTTACTATTTAATTAATTGGGCTAAAATAATATATTAGATATATTAATTGAAATTGAATTTCAATGCGGAATTAAATTGGATTTTAATTCTAGCGAACGAATTAATTTTAAATTAATTCGCAAGGGACTTTCGTAATAATTTTGCAAGACATTATATTTAATTAAATTAGATTTAATTACGTCGCGACAGAAAATTTGATTAATCGGATTAAACGAAACCGGGCCCAAAGTGTGTTGTGTGAACCAACTTGAATTTTGAATTCAAATTGGGTGGTACCCACAACTTACATCACATGTCACAAGGTGATGGAAGTAGTTGGAAATATTAATGGTTAGACTTTAATTACTACACAACTTTTGGAAGACAATACACTTTTTAAGTTTTGGAAACTAAAAGGAACTATTCATTCTCTCCTCCAAAACCCAAAATGTCGTGAGCTCCTCTATCTTCCCATGGAATTTTGTTGCAAAATTTCTACTTGCTAGCACATTAAGGAGTCAAAGAAGGTGATAGGGAAATTCACCATTGGGTTGGAATCACTCAAAGAAGGCTTGGAACATCCAATAAACATACAAAAGTCTTGAAACTCATCCGATCAATGTAAGTCTTCCGCAACTTATTTTGATTTATTCACACACAAATCACTTTATGTTGGACAATTATGACCCATAGCGTCACTATTTGTACAGATCATGGTGTTGTTATACAAATTAACTATGTGACAAGGGAGATTGCTCTCTTATCATTTATGATTAGATCACCAAGATGTATAAATGATATGAGGTCCTTATGATTAGTTCCTGGATTGAGAATGATATGAGACAGTATCAGTCCACGAAGGATAAATCATTAAATATCCCTAGTCAGAGTATTATCGAGATTGGACATCGATAATGCGTAAAAGACTAGTATTACACTTGTGCGCGTTGTGAGGGCATAACGGCATAATTCTCATATATTTGGGGTATAGGATACTCATGCAAGTGTAGTAGGAGGTTGTGTTTTACCGATGGTAAGGGAAACAGCTTCGTTCTGGATAGACCCCCTCGGAATTCCATTGGTAGTATGACTATGTGTCTATGGAAGTCCGAAATCAGGGTAGGTGTATTTGGTCTTAACCTGAGACTTGCACCGCTAATACTTGCGACAATCAATATGCTTTGGTTTTGGTCGTCTAGGGCTTTAACTGGTTATGTGTACGCCTTTTCTGGGTATATTGAGAATCATAGTGTGTTGGGTGTGATGTCAAGATAGAAGTATCACTCCAGTCATAGTGGAGATGATGTCACGTAGGATACGGTACTAGTACTCTTAAGTACTGCAGTCATCGGGATAAAATGACAAAGTCATGTTTATCCGATTATAGAGACTAGTTACCAGACATCCGACATGTGCTTTGTACGAGGCAGACACAGTTCCAGCCCCAGGCCTAGCACGTGACATCCGATACTGGATCGAAATACGCAATACTACGTTTGCTACGCCTGATATAGATCACTATATTCCTGTAAGGATTTTTCAGGAGAATTGGGTAGGCATGGCGCTTTGCTAGAAGCCAACCTTGTCTTATAAATCGGTACAGACGTAGTACTAGGTACTTACATGTTCGGATAGTCCGACGACCGAATTTACTACTAACATATCTGGGGATCTCATGGGTCGCTTCCCGAAGATTCACCGATGACGTATAACTCGCACTTTAATTAATCTGGGATTAATTAGATGAGAGAGAAAATTAATCTGGGATTAATTGCGGAGATATTTTATCAGGGATAAAATATCAATTAAAGAGAGATAACGATTAATTTGGAATTAATCGATAAAATAATATATTCGATATATTATAAGAAATTGGATTTCGACGCGGAATTAAAATTAGATTTTAATTCGGGAGAACGAGTTAATTTAGAATTAATTCGTTAGCGATGTGAATAGTGATTTCGCTAGGCATAATCATTTAATTACGTCGCAACGGAAAATTTGTTAATTTGGAATTACCGAACCCGAGCCCGGGATTGTTTGCGAGCGCATTCGTATTTCGAATTCGAGTGCGGCACGCAAGTCAAATCAAGCGTCAAATCACTAGTCGCATCAAGCGTCAAATCATTAGTCACTTGATTGATTGAGTGATGTGACTTGATGGAAGTTGACGGTGGAGTGTAATACACTCAAGTGTGATGGCATGATAGACATTTAATATATTTAATGTTTGGTATTTGTTTTTGATTTTGGAAATCAATTAATTGATTTTTTGAAAATCAAAAAGGTGGTATTAGATACACATTTTTTTGCCAACCATCACACAACTCACTCTCTCTCTCTTCTCTCCCTCTCATTCACGCCTAGGGCTGAACTTTTCTTCTGGTTTTGGCTTACTGCCGAGAGCAAAGGGAAGCAAAAGTGTAGTGATTTTGTGGCAAAATCATCTAGAGCTAGCACTCCGAGAGACATGCGAAGGTGATAGGGAAGTCCACCCATGAGCTTGGAATCACCATGACGAAGCTTGGAGCTTGAAGATTGATACAAAGCCGCAAATGGAGGGGAACCACAGCAGCTCACTGCCGTGACATACAGAGGGCAGAAAACTGAATTTGTGTTGCTCACCGCTTCGCTCAACCGAACGATGTAAGTATTCCGCAACTTCGTTGATTGTATTCACATGTATTTTCATTGCTTGAAATGATCTTGGGAAGCTTAGAGAACCCTAACAATGGTATCAGAGAGCAAGGTTGAGCATGAAAATAATTTAGGGTTAAAATTTGGGTAAATTGATTTTGAGCATGATTTGATTAAATTGGATGTTTGAATATGCTTAAATCATGTTTAATTGAATATTGATTGGATCAATTTCATGAAATTGTGTTTGGAACATTTTTCCCCAAAATGGGTTGGCTTGGCCGAATACTCACTAAGCCCTAATGTCTTGGATTTTTGTTTCGTTGATCATTGGATGACTTGAAACGATTGGGAAATGTTGATTTAATGTCGATTGTGGATTTAATTGGATTGAAACTGAATCAGACACAAATTACCCAAATTGCCGAGAATGTTATAGCATGAATTGGGTTTGATTTTTTGATAAATTGTGTTGGACATGATTTAATGTTGATAAGCATAATTAATTGTGTAAATTGATGTTTTAGAAATGTTAATTGGGTGATTAATTATGTATACACTTTAGGTTAATTAAATTGTGAAATTGGATTTTTGTAATTTAATTAGATTGGGCTTAAATTGGATTTGGGCTTGTAATGTTGTAAATGGGCTAATTGGGCTTGGTTGTACCAAGTTGGGTTTAGGCTAAATTGGTTGGATCCAATTGGGCCCAAAACCGCTTCCATAAAGCCCAAATGCGACTAATGGACCTATAATTATTTAATTGGGCCTAATGGGCCTAAATTGATTTATAGGCTTATGGGGTTACTCCTTGATTGGGCTTTGGTTATTGGGTTTGACCCAAGTTGACCAAAAGTCCACGCCTTTCTTAAAGAAATTAATTAAAAGCCCATTGGACTTTAATTAAATAAACATTGGATGTTAATCGGGCTTTGAGACCCGTAACGATTAAATTTGGAATTTAAGTCGTAAAGGTTTGTTAATAAAGTGTAATATTTAATTTGGAATTAAAAAGTGAATTAGTATTAAATACAAATTGAATTGGATTGAATTTTGTAGTTTAATTTAATTCAAGAATACGTACTTTGAGTACTTATTCGCAAAACGAGTTTGACTCGAGCAAAATCAAATCATTATTTGAACATTGGATGATCATTAATTATCAGATTAATTAATTTGATTAGATTGATTGATAACATGCTTGTGTGAATACATGGTTGTGATGCATGAATAATGTATATCAAATGGATATTAGATTGGTGGGGCAATTTTAGAAATTATTGTAATAAATTTAGAATTTATTAATTGGACCTACGTGTCCAGCCTATTACCTCCATACTCTTTGTATCTCTCTTCTCACCTATTCCCGTCAATGTAAATGAGGTTTCTTTAGAAGTGTAGTGTAACGGGTAGAAGTAAATACTTGTGCTAGCGGGAGAGACGAAATGGAGAGATTTGATCTAGGATCAATGTGTTAAGTATCCATCTACATATCATTATTATTTATTTATACGCGCTTTATTATGTGTTTAGAATGCATGTTTAAGGGTGTATGATGATGAGACCTTAACAAAGATAATAAATTGGTTTCCAATTTGCATATGAAAAACCCTAAAAAATATTAAGCGTTTTTCCTTCCATTGAATGATTCTTACTCAAGATCTTAGACTGGCATTGGCTTGTTGGCCAAAGTCAAGGCCTTTGTCCGTCGAAGATGTGTTTGAATCACGAGAGCTTTGTTCCATATCGGTGTCCTGTCCAAGTTGTGGTTTGTTGGCCAAAGTCAAGACCACTTCTTGTCCATCGACATTGATTACGAAGCTTTCCATGGTCAATGGGTCACACTTGACTGGGATCACTAAGTTTGTTGTGCCAAAGCCAAGGCTTAGTTGATTCAGAGGAAAAATGTTAGGTAATATATTGGATATATTGGCATATATAAGATATATGTTTCGGACTTGGATGTCCCCCTACTGGATCTAGGAATTGGATTGGATCCAATTGATCTTAGAGATCTACCTAGTTAATTATCATACAATTTGTTGGCCAAAGTCAAGATTGTGTGATATTTAACGGGATCCTAGCCCGCTAGGAAACACAGTTTCCCGAGTACTCGACAGAGGGTTAGAGGCTCGCCGAAAAATAGTGGGAGGCAAGAATTGAATTTGCAATATTCGTTTAATTACTTTCCATACGCGCTCAAAGCAAATATCATTCGTCAAATATATTAAATATTAGTTGGACTAATATTTAAATTGTTGTTTTAATTAAAAGTTGGACTGTATTCAACCTATTAAATTATAGTTGATTAAATAGTTGGACTATAGTAATCATTATAATGAATAGTACCTAAATCGTTGATTAAATAGTTGGACTATTAGAATCAAGATATAAATTGAAAGATTGACATTTAAAACATAATCCTAGGGAAAATGTATTTAAATGATTTAATTTTTCAAATTGGTAATAAAATTTCAGGATGGTCCTGGAAACTAATAAGTTACTTGATTTGATAAAATAATATATTATGCCTAAAGCCCGAATTTATGCAAATAGTAGAGCATGATCTTTGGAAGAATCATGTAATGATAACTTTAATGCTTAATCCATTAAACTTGTCAAATAGACTCCTTAATTTCTTATTCAGAACTAAGAATTAGATCATTAAAGTATGATAATGAAATTGAAGGATATTCTTAGATCTATTCTTAGATTTTAGAAGTAATAAATTGCAATACAAAACTGTTGGACAGTTAATGACTATTCTCAAGGAGACAAAGACAAACTTTGCAATAAGGCCAGTAGCGCAAGGCATACTTTATTTCGACATTCCAGAAGGCAAAGGCTAGGCTGAACGCTTCTGGAGTGTGGAAAAAGGGCAAAGGAAAAATCATTATAATCTTCTGGGAAGATAAAGGACATATCCCAAAATGTTTGCCTAAATTGTGGCAAACGGGATCGCGGAACCGTGACTGCCGTTTGGACAAAGCAGACATGAAGGAATTGAAGACGGTGCAAGGCTCTGACTTCAAATATGTTTGTCATTAATATGTTCGCTACTGGTATTAAAATTGGATTTGAATACATAGTGTGGTACATAAATATGCATTGATGTGCAGAATATGCTATGAGCAGGATACTGACTTCAGTAGAGATTTATCTGCGAATATTGGAAACGGGACAAAAGTCGATGTTTTAACCATAGATACCTAAGTTTAGGAACTACCCTTATGGGTGTGTACTTAAATTAGGAAACTGTTATAATGTAACTAGTTTGACTAGGAACATTATCTCTATATCAGTGTTTAATCCGCTGCGGATTTACCTTTATATTCTAGAACACTAAAGTGTTTTATTTTATAAAGATGATATTGAGATAAACACATTAGATGTGAATAACAGAATTTATATTTTGAATATAAATAAATCTCATACATATAACATGACAAACAAATAGCTCAAACTGATTTGATCAGAAGAAACTAATTATGGCATTGTTGTCTGGGACACAATTAAACAAGAATCGTATATCCACACTTTCGAAGAGTGGGTACTAGGACAAATTTGATTCTAATCAAATAAAGTCTACGAATCTAGTTTATTGGCAAAGTGCCTAAAACACTATTTACTTGGTAAAAGTGAAAATGCCACAGATTTGTAGCCCTAGTTCATAGTGAAGCAAGTGGGCCCATGTCTAGCTAGGCTAGAGGTGGATATGAATATTTCGTGACCTTTACGGATGTGGCATCGCGTTATGGCTATGGTCTCTTTTGAAACACGTATCAGAAACTTTTACAGTTTCGACACGAAATAGACAAACAGATCGGCTAAAGTATGAGCCCGAAGTTGAGCAAATAGTAGAGCATGAGCTTTAGAAAACTCATTGTGATGATAACTTTAGTGCTCAATCTGTTATGCTTGCCGCGATAAATCCTTAATTTCGTCGTCAGAACTGAGGATTAGATCCTTACAGTATGATGTTGAAATTGAAGGATCTTCACAGATCTAACCTTAGATCTTAGAAGTACAAATTGTAAAAGAAGCTCTTTCGCTCGAGTATGTCAGAGGGTACATCTGTCGAGCACTAGGTGTCATATATGATTGCTGACATTGAACATCTAGGTTAGCTGGACATTACCTACGAGGTCGAGACTTCCATAAATTTGATCTTATAGTCTATGCCCGAATGGTGGGGCGGGTTCATCTTGAACCATCATAAAACTCTTGGAGAGTTAATGGCTTTGCTCAAGGAAGTAGAGCCAGAGCTTCCAAAAGGGCAAAAAGCGCAAGGCGCATCTTACTTCGACATCCCAGAAGGTCAAGGCTTGGCCGAAGGCTTCTGGGTGTGTGAAGAAAAAGGGCAAAGACAAAATCGTCATTGTCTCATGGAAGACAAATGACATATCCCAAGATGTCTGCCTAAACTGTGGCAAACAAGGTCACTGGAAGCGTGACTGCCGTATGGACAAGGCATACATGAAGGAAGTGAAGAAGGGCAAGGCTCCGACTTCAGGTATGTTTGTTATAAACATGTCCACTACTAGTTTTAAAATTAGATTTTGATACTGGATGTGGTACATACATATGTACTGATATGCGGGATCTGCTGATTAGCAGGAGACTGGCTTCAGATGAAATCGACCTGCGAGTCAGAAATGGGACGAGAGTCGTTATTTTGGCCATAGAAACCTAAGTTTTAGAACTGCCTTTGGGGTATATACTTAAATTAGGAGACTGTTATAATGTACCTAGTTTGACTAAGAACATTATCTCTGTATTTCGTTTAACCAGTTGGGGGTATACCTTTGTATTTCAGAACACAAGGTGTTTCGTTTATAAAGATGATATTGAGATAAACACATTTGATGTGAATAACATCATTTATATTTTGAATATAAATGGACCTCATGTTGGTTTCTATTAAGGTCCCAAGATCAATTATAAGCATGAATCAAGTGCGAATACACATCGAAGAAGTTGCGGAATACTTACATCGATCGGTTGAGCGACGCGACAAGCAATGGAACTCAAAAAACTGCTCACTGGTTGGCGTGAACTGTAGTTTTTGTGCTCACTGTTTTGGCTTCGTTTTTGGTCATTCGTCAAGCTCCAAGCTTTGTCGAACGGTTCCCAGCTCATGGGTGAGCTTCCCTATCACCTTCGCATGTCTCGTAAGTGTGCTAGCACTTGAGATCAAATTAGGCACATTGCCCAATAAAATAGATTCGTAGACTTTAATTGAATGAGATCAAATTAGTCCGAGTACCCACTCTTCAAAAGTGTGGATTTACAAGTCTTTAATTGTGTCCCGACAATAATGCCACAATTAGTTTTATCTGATCAAATCAGTTTGAGCTATTTGTTTGTCATGTTATATATTTGAGATTCTATTTATATTCAAAATATAAATTCTGTTATTCACATCTAATGTGTTTATCTCAATATCATCTTCATATAATGAAACACTTTAGTGTTCTAGAATATAAAGGTTCACCCGCAGCGGGTTAAACACTGATATAGAGATCATATATCTAGTCAAACTAGTTACATTATAACTGTTTCCAAATTTAGGTACACACCCGAAGGTAGTTCCTAAACTTAGATATCTACGGTTAAAACAGCGACTTTCGTCCCGTTTCCAATTCGTAGATAAATCTCAATTGAAGTCAGTATCCTGTTCAAAACAGATTCTGAACATCAATATATATTTATGCACCAAACTAAGTATTCAAAATCCAATTTTAATACTAGTAGTGAACATAATGTTGACAAACATATTTGAAGTCAGAGCCTTGCTCATCTTTAATTCCTTCATGTCTGCTTTGTCCAAACGGCAGTCACGCTTCTGCGATCCCGTTTGCCACATTTAGGCAGACATTTTGGGATATGTCTTCTATCTTCCTAGAAGATTATAATGATTTTGCCTTTGCCCTTTTCTATATTCCAGAAGCCTTTGGCCTAGCCTCGGGTTTCTAGATTATCGAAGTAAGGTGCGCCTTGCGCTACTTGCCTAATTGCAAACTTTGATTTTGTCTCATTGAGAATAGTCATTAACTCTCCAAGAGTTATTGTTGCAATTTTAGTACTTCTAAAACCTAAGGATAGATTCTTTGAAGATCCTTCAATTCAGTATCATACTTTCAGGATCTAATCCTTAGTTCTGATTCAGAAATTAAGGAGTCTACTGCGACAAGCTAAATGGATTAAGTACTTAAGTTATCATCACAATAATCTTCCAAAGATTATGCTCTACTATTTGCTTAACTCCGAGCTTAGGCATAATATGTTATTTTATCAAATAAAGTAACTTATTATTTTCCAGGATCATCCTGAAATTTAATTCCCAATTTGAAAATTAAACAATTTAAATACATTTTCCCTAGGATTATGTTTTAAATGTCAATCTTTCAATTTTATATCTTGATTTTAATAGTCTAACTATTTAATCAACGATTTAGGTACTATTTATTATAATGATTACAATAGTCCAACTATTTAATCAACTATAATTTAATAGGTTAAAATCAATTATATTGATTACTATAATCCAATTATAAAATCAACTATAAATGAATTGTTTGAATATAGTCCAACTATTTATTAAAACAACATTTAATATATTTAGTCCAACTAACATTTAATATCTTTGACGAATGATATTTGTTTGAGCGCGTATGGCGAGTAATTGAACGAATATTGCAAATTCAATTCTTACTTCCCAATTTTCGGCGAGCCTCTAACCCTCTGTCGAGTACTCGAGAAACCGTGTTTCGTAGTGTGCTAGGATCCCGTTAAATATCACACAATCTTGACTTTGGCCAACAAATTGTATGATAATTAACTAGGTAGATCTCTAAGATCGATTGATCCAATCCAATTCCTAGATCCGGTAGGGGGACATCCAAGTCCGAAATATATATCTTATATATACCAATACATCCAATGTATTACCTAACATTTTCCCTCGAATCAACTAAGCCTTGGCTTTGCACAACAAACTTAGTGATCCCAAACAAGCGCGACCCATTGACCATGGAAAGCTTCGTAATCAATGTCGATGGACAAGAAGTGGTCTTGACTTTGGCCAACAAACCACAACTTGGACAAGACACTGACATGTAACAAAGCCTTCGTGATTCAAACACATCTTCGACAGACAAAGGCCTTGACTTTGGCCAACAAGCCAATGTCGTCTTAGATCTTGAGTGAGAATCACTCAATGGAAGGAAAAACGCTTAATATTTTGCGAGGGTTTTTGCGTGCAAATTGGCAACCATTTATTATCTTTGTTAAGGTCTCATCATCATACACCCTTAAACATGCATTCTAAACACATAATAAAGCTTATATGAAAAATAATAATGATATGCGGATGAATACTTTACACAATTGATCCTATCAAATCTCTCCCTTTCTCTCTCCTGCTAGCACAAGTATCACTTCTACCCTTACACTACACTTCTAAAGAAACCTCATTTACATTGAGGGGAATAGGTGAGAAGAGAATACAAAGAAATGAGAGGTAATAAGGCTGGACACGCAGGTCCAATTAATAAATCGAATTTATTACAACAATTTCTAAAATTGTCCCACCCATCTAATATCCATCCGATATACATTATTCATGCATCGCAACCATGTATTCACACAAGCATGTTATCAATCAATCTAATCAAATTAATTAATCTGATAATTAGTGATCATCCAATGTTCAAACCACGATTTGATTTTGTTCGAGTCAAACTCGTTTTGCGAATAAGTACTTAAAGTATGAATTCTCGAATTAAATTAAACTACATCATTAAATCCAATTTAATATGCATTCAATTCTAATTCGCATATTTAATTCCAAATTAAATAACACACTTTGATAATGAACTTTTACGACTTAAATTCCAAATTTAATCGCACGGGTCTCAAAGCCCGATTAACGTCCAACGTCAATTTAATTAAAGTCCAATGAGCTTTTAATTAATTTCTTAAGGCGTGGACTTTTGGTCAACTCGGGTCAAACCGATAACCAAAGTCCAATCCGGGAGTTACCCCATAAGCCCATAAATCAATTTTGGCCCATTAGGCCCAATTAAACTTTAAAGGTTCATTAAGTCGTATTTGGGCTTTATGGAGGCGGTTTTGGGCGCAATTGGATCCAACCAATTTTGCCTAAACCCAACTTTGTACAACAAAGACCAAAAAGCCCAATTACAACATTAAAGCCCAAATCCAATTTCCAGGCACAAATAATTAAATTCCAAAAATCCAATTTTCCCAATTTAATTACCAAAGTGTATCACATGATTAATTACCCAAATTAACATTCTAAAACATCAATTTACACAATTAATCATGCTCATTTTCATCATCAATGTCAAACACATTTTGATTAAAATCAAACCCAATTCATGCTCAACATGTCTCAGGAGGGAGAAGGGGGATAATTTTGTTCGATTCGGTTTCAATCCAATTAAACTCACAGTCGACATTAAATCATCATCCTAATTGATTCTAACTCATCCAATGAATTAAAAAAATCAAAATCACCAAGACATTTAGGGCATATCTATTCGGCCATGCTCACCAAATTTGGGGAAAATTATTCCAAATCAATTTTCATGAAATTGATCCAATCAATATTCAATTCAACATATTTTAGCATATTCATCAATCCAATTTCACAAAATCATGCTCAAAATCAATTTGCCCAAATTTTAAGCCCTAAACTTTTTCATGCTCAAACCTTGCTCTAGATGCCATTGTTGGTTTCTATTAAGGTCCCAAGATCAATTATAAGCATGAATCAAGTGCGAATACACATCGAAGAAGTTACGGAATACTTACATCGATCGGTTGAGTGACGTGGCAAGCAACGGAACTCAAAAAACTGCTCACTGGTTGGCGTGAACTTCAGTTTTTGTGCTCACTATTTTGGCTTCGTTTTTGGTCCTTCGTCAGCTCCAAGCTTTGTCGAACGGTTCCTGGATCATGGGTGAGCTTCCCTATCACCTTCGCATGTCTCGTAAGTGTGCTAGCACTTGAGATTTTGCCACAAAATCCCACTCCAAGCCTCCCAAACTCACGGTATTGTGATGAAAATGCAGTGAGCATTTTGCATCCATGGGCGTGAGAAAGAAGAAAAAGAAATGGAGAGAGAGAGATGTGAAATGTATTCTAAATTTGTGTATCTTATACACACATTTGAATTTGCATTTCATTTCATGTGCATTTGGCTTTCAAAAGTCAAACAATTAAAGCCCAACCACTCACATCACTTCAATCCATCAACTTGTCAAGTCACATCACTCAAAGTGACAAGTGATTTGACGCTTGATGCGATTAGTGATTTGACGCTTGATTTGACGTGCCACACTCGAATTCGAAATGCGAATGCGCTCGCAAATCATCTCGGGCTTGGGTTCGCTAATTCTAAATTAACAAATTTTCTATTGCGTCGTAATTAAATGATTACTCCTAGCGAAGTCACTATTCATGTCGCTAATGAATTAATTCTAAATAATTCGTTTCTCCCGAATTAAAATCTAATTTTAATTCCGCGTCGAAATCTAATTTCGTTTAATATATCAAATATATTAATTTCTCGATTAATTCCAAATTAACCGTTTTCTCTCTTTAAAGGATATTTTATCCCAGATAAAATATCTCCGTAATTAATCCCAGATTAATTTTCTTTCTCTTCTAATTAATCCCAGATTAATTTAGAGTGCGAGTTATACGTCATCGGTGAATCTTTGGGAAGTGACCCATGAGATCCCCGGATATGTTGGCAGTAAATTCGGTCGTCGGACTATCCGAACACGTAAGTACCTCATACTACGTTTATACCGAATTACAAGACAAGGTTGGCATCTAGCAAAGCGCCATGCCTCCCCAATTCTCCGGAAACATCCTTACAGGAATAAAGGATATGTATCAAGCGTAATATACTGTAGTATTGCGAATTTCTATCCAGTATCGGATGATCACGTGCTAGGCCTGGGGCTGGAATTGTGTCTGCCCCGTACGAAGCACATGTCGGATGTCTGGCGACTAGTCTCTATAATCAGATATACATGACCTAGTCATAATATCCTGATAGCTGCGCAGCAGCATTTAAGATAACCAGTCCCGTATCCTACGTGACCATCATCTCCAAATGATTGGAGTGACACTTCCGTCTTGACATCACACCCCAACAACTACGATTTTGATATACCTAGAATCTGCGGTACACAGAAACCGGTTAGAGCCCTAGACGACCTCAACCAAAGTATATTGATTGTCGTAGTATTAGCGGTGCAAGTCTCAGGTTAAGACCAAATACACCTACCCTGATTTCGGACTTCCATAGACACATAGTCATACTACCAATGGAATTCCGATGGGGTCTTATCCAGAGCGAAGCTGTTTCCCGTACCATCTGTAAAACACAACCTCCTATTACACTTGCATGAGTATCCAATACCCAAATATATGAGAACTATTGTGCCCTCACAACGCGCACAAGTGTAATACTAGGCTTTTACGTATTTATCGATGTCCAATCTTGATAATACTCTTACTATGGATATTTAATGATTTATCTTTCGTGGACTGATACTGTCTCATATCATTCTCCGTCCAGGAACAAATCACAAGGACCTCTCATCATTTATATATCTAGGTGATCTAATCACAAATGATAAGAGGCAATCTCCTTTGTCACATAGTTAATTTGTACAATTAGTGACGCTATGGGTCATAATTGTCCACACCTCAATGATATAACATGACAAACGAAAGGCTCAAACTGAGTAAATCAGATGAGACTTATTTGTGGCATTATTGTTGGGACACATTAACAAAACTCGTATATTCACACTTTTGAAGAGTGGATACTAGGAAGATTTGATCCTAATTCAAATGATGTCTACGAATCTTATTTATTAGGCAAAGTGCCTAAAACGCCTTTTAGCGGTAAAGGATGTATGTGCCACCAAGATGTTAGCCCTCGTTCATGGTGACGTAAGTGGGCCTATATCTAACTCGGCTAGAAGTGGATATAAATACTTCATAACCTTAACGGATGTTGCATCGCGTTATGGTATGTGTATCTTATGAAACACAAGTCGGAAACTTTTGATTTAATCAATGAGTTTCGACATGAAGTAGAAAAATAGACCGGCAAAAGTATTAAAACATCACGGTTGGACCGTGGTGGAAAATACTTGAGCAATAAGTTTCTCGATTACATGAAAGAGTATGGTATTCTTTCACAGTGTACTCCTCCCAAAACACCTCAATTGAGTGATATGTCCTTACGGAGAAACCGAACTTTGTTAGACATGGTAAGGTTAATAATGAGTCACACTGAGCTACCAATTTCCTTCACGGGATACGCATTGAACAATGCAAAACTTATTTTGAATAAGGTTCCGTCAAATTCTGTTAGATGGACTCCATATGAAATATGCAGCAATAGCAAGCATTATCCGAATGGAGTTAATCATGGCAACAGGAAAAAGGTTTCGTCGTAATCAACACTATCAAAGATGGACTCCATATGAAATATGCAATCAGGGTACATATTTTATTTTAACAACGGAATAGTGAGCTAGAAATCTTCCAAGAAAGATATTGTTGCCGATTCAATGATAAAGTGGATTATATTATTGTGGCTGAGGTAGAATTACAAAAGAAGCTCTTTCGCTCGCGTATGTCAGAGGGTACATCTGTCGAGCACTAGGTGTCGCAGATGATTGCTGACATCGATCAGCTAGGTTAGCTGGGCATTACCTACGTGGCCGAGACTACCAAAGATTTGATCTTATAGTCTCTGCCTGAATGCTGGGGCAGGTTCATTATGAACCAAGAGAACAAAATCTTGGAGAGTTGATGGCTATGCTCTAGGAAGCGGAGCCAGAGCTTCTAAAATGGGTAAAGGAAAAATCGTCACAATCTTCTAGGAAGACAAATGACATATCCCAAGATGTCTGCCTAAACTGTGGAAAACGGAGTCACTGGAAGCGTGACTGCCGTATGGACAAGTCAGACATGAAGGAAGTGAAGGCGGGACAGGCTTTGGCTTCAAGAATGTTTGTCATAAACATGTTCACTATTAGTTTCAAAATTGGATTTTTGATACTAGATGTGGTACATAAATATGTACTGATGTGCAGAATCTGCTGTTAGCAGGAGACTGACTTCAGATGAGATCGACCTGCGAGTCAGAAACGGGACGAGAGTCGCTGTTTTATTAGTAGAAACCTAAGTTTAGGAACTACCCTTTGGGTATGTACCTTAATTAGGAAACTGTTATAATGTACCTAGTTTGAATAGAAACATTATTTCTATATCTAAGTTTAACCCATTGCGGGTATACCTTTATGTTCTAGAACACTAAGTGTTTTATTTTATAAAGATGATATTGAGATAATCACATTAGATGTGAATAACAATATTTATATTTTGAATATAAATGAATCTCAAACATATAGCATGACAAACAAATAGCTCAAACTAAATTAATCAGATGAGACTTATTTGTGGCATTGTTGTCTGGGACACATTAACAAGACTCGTATATCCACACTTTCAAAGAGTGGATACTAGGACGATTTGATTCTAATTCAATGATGTCTACGAATCTAGTTTATTAGGTAAAGTGCCTATAACTCTTTTACTTGGTAAAAGTGCAAGTGCCACCGATCTGTTAGCCCTCGTTCATAGTGACGTAAGTGGGCCCATGTCTAGCTAGGCTAGAGGTGGATATGAATACTTTGTAACCTTTAAGGATGTGGCATCGCGTTATGGTTATGTGTATCTTAATGAAACACAAGTCAGAAACTTTTAGAGTTTCAACTCGAAGTAGACAGACAGATCGGCTAAAGTATTAAAACATCACGATTGGACCGTGATGAAAATACTTAAGCAATAAGTTTCTCAATTACTTGAAAGAGTATAGTATTCTTTCAATGTGGACTCTTCACAAAACACCTCAATTGACGGTGTGTCCGAACAGAGAAACCGAACCTTGTTGGACATAGTAAGGTTAATTATGAGTCGCTCTGAGCTACCATTTTCCTTCTAGGGATACGCATAAAACAGTGCAAAACTTATTTTGAATAAGGTTCCATGAAAATATGTTTGACAGACTTCATATTAGATATGAACAGGAAAGAAATTGGGTTTCTCATTCCTGAAGATTTGGGAATGCTGGGCATATGTTTGGATGATACAAAACTAGAACCCAAATCGGATAAGTGCCTAATTTGTGGGATATCCTAGGGTAACCAAAGTATAGTACTTATACAACTCATAAGAGAACAATGTAATTGTTGCTCTCCATGCAGTTTTGCTAAGAGGAATACCTATATGCAGTGGTAAGTGGGAGGAAAGTAAAACTCGATGAAAATCAGAGTAATACTGTTCAAGGCACCGAATCCTTAATGGAACACAAACAGTTCATTAGGGATGAAACTGTACCACAATCTTCGAATACACAAGAACTGCGTAAGTTGGAGAGAGTCAGAAAACAACCTAGGAGGTATAGGTTTCTGATCTCACCTCATGAAGATGTAAATCTTATTGAAGAACACGAACTGACTACGTGTGAGGAAGTGATACAAGGTATCGACTCCCTATTATGGCAAAGTGCCATGAAGTCCGAAATGGATTCCATCTAAACAACCATGTTTGGACACTGGTTGATGTACTTGAAGGCATTGTGTCTATCGGTACTATATGAGTCTTCAAGGAAGACAAACATGGATGGCAACATACAAACGTACAAAGCTAGGCTTGTAGCGAAAAAGTATTGTTATCAACATTGTGTCGATTACCACAAAACATTTTTTCTGTTGCCATGATTAAATCCATTTGGATAATGCTTGCTAATGCTGCATGTTTCATTTATGAAATATGGCAGCTGGAAGTCAAAAATCGCCTTCCTTAAAAGGAAAAGCAAACAAGGTTTGCAAGTTAAATCGATCCATTTATGGATTGAAGCAAGCATTACGTTCTTGGAACTAATGTTTTGATAAGATCATAATGGTATATGATTTAATTCAAAACGAATATAATTCTTGTGTATACAAGGAGGTTAGTGGGAGCGCACTAATAGTGATTGTCCTAAATAATGATGATATATCATTTCTTGGAAATGATATTCCCATAATGCAATCGGTAAAAGCTTGGCTTTCATGAAAATTCTCCATAGACTACTTGGGAGAGACAACATTTATTCTAGGAATAAGGATCTACTGGGATAGATCTAAAAGTTGTTGGCGCTCTCCGAGGACTCGTACATTGAAAGAAATATACGCGACCTGGTGTCTCATATGCTTTGAGCATATAGAGTCACAATCAGGCCAATCCAAGTGATAGTTACTGGATTGATGTTAAGAACATCCTTAAGTATCTTAGATGAACTAAGGATGCTTTCTTAAGCTATGAAGGAGGAGAACTTGAAGTGACTGGGTTCACCGTTGCAAGTTTCCAAACCGAAAAAAACGACTATAAGTCGTAATAAGGGTACTATAGAGTTTGAATAACGGAACAGTAAGCTGGAAATCTTCCAAGCTAGATACTGTTGCCGAATAAACAACAAAAGCGAATATTGTTGCAGCTGAGGCAGCAAAAGAAGCTATTTGGATCTATAATAATCCTAATCAGATTAGGAGTAGTTCTGTTAGCAGCTGAGCTAGGCTACAGCACAGGCTAAAGAATTAACGGTTTCATCAACGATCCTAGTATATACTTCAATTATTCATCTGATTCGTTCGGATCATACATCGTAGCGATTTGATGATCAAATAAATTGCATCAGATGATAACCTTGCAATTCCGCTGACGTAAGCAGTTTCTCAGCAGAAGTTTGAGCGACCCGTACATAGTTCAAGTGTAGGACACTTGAGTGATTGGCTATAGGCCAAGTGGGAGATTGTTGGACAATTATGACCCATAGCATCACTATTTGTACAGAACATGGTGTTGTTGTACAAATTAACTATGTGACAAAGGAAATTGCTCTTTCATCATTGTAATTAGATTACCAAGATACATAAATGATAAAAGTCCATATGATTAGTTCCGAATTAATAAGATATGAGACAATATTAATCCACTAATGTTTAATCATTAAATATCCCTAGTCATAGTATTATCGAGACTGGACATCGATAATGCGGAATAAAATAGTATTGCACTTGTGCGCGTTGTGGGAGCATAACAGCATAGTTCTCATATATTTGGGTATTAGATACTCATGCAAGTGTAATAGGAGGTTGTGTTTACCGATGGTACGGAAACAGCTTCGCTCTAGATAGACCCCTCGGAATTCCATTGGTAGTATGACTATGTGTCTATGGAAGTCCGAATCAGGGTAGGTGTATTTGGTCTTAACCTGAGACTTGCACCATGTCTTGTAAATCGGTAAAAATGTAGTACTATGTACGTACGTGTTCGGATAGTCCGATGACCGGATTTACTGCCTACATATCCAGGGATCTCATGGGTCGCTTCCCGAAGATTCACCGATGACGTATGACTCAGACATAATTAATCTGGGATTAATTATAAGAGAGAGAAAAATAATCTAGGATTAATTACGGAGAAATTTTATCTGGGATAAAATTTTATTTAAAGAGAGAGAACGATTAATTTAGAATTAATCGATAAAATAATATATTCGATATATTAAACGAAATTAGATTTCGACGCGGAATTAAAATTAGATTTTAATTCGGGCAAACGAATTAATTTAGAATTAATTCGCTAGCGACGTGAATAGTAATTTTGCTTGGCATAATTATTTAATTAAATTTGATTTAATTACGTCGCAACGGAAAATTCATTAATTCGGAATTAGCGAACCCGAGCCCGGGATGTGTTGCGGGCCCACTCGGATTTTGAATCAAGTGGGGCCCACAAATCACATCACAACTCACATCACCTAGTCACTTTATGTTGATGGGTTTTGGTGGGTTGGTGAAAACTTGTCCAACACACCAAATTTGTGTAAGAAGTGAATAATTGATACCAAATATTTGGTATATCATTTTATTTGATTTTTGAAATCAAAACACAAGTCAACACAACACATTTCTCTCTATCTCCATCTCACGCCACTTTCCTTCTTTTCTTTCTTCCATTGCCGTGAGCAATACAAGGGATGAGATGAAAATTTGTTGCAAATTTTCAAGAGCTAGCACTCAAAGGAGTCTTACAAAGGTGATAGGGAAACCAACCCTTGAGCTTGGAATTAACACTCAAAGCTTGGAGCTTGAAGATCAACAAAATGGAGGGCTTGGCTGAATACATCAAGGAGTAAAATTTTGTTGTTCAACGCATCCACTTAGCCGATCAAAGTGAGTATTTTCCGCTACTTTACTTTGATGTATTCACATGTTTCATTGCTTATTTTGATCTTGGTTTGACCTAGAAAACCCAACAATGGTATCAGAGCGGTTATTAAGCATGAAATTGAATTTAGGGTTCTTAACTTTAATTTGGGGCTTTTATGATTTATGCATGATTTCTTCAAATTGAGGTTTTGGTTGAGCTTGGATGATGTTAAATTAGATTTTTGCATCTTAGGAATTGAGATATTGAATTGGATAAAATTTCCCCAAATTCCTTATGCTTGGCCAAATGTGATGAAACCCTAGCTCTTGATGATTTTTGAATTTTAGACAATTGGATATGTTTAAAATGCATGGGATATATTAATTTGTGATTTAATTGGATTGAAATCAAAATTGATATAGAAATTCCCTAATTGCCGAGAGCCTTAAGAGCATGTTGGGATTGATTTTGCTTCAATTATGTTGGACATGAATTGATAATAATAAAGCATGATTAATTAGTGTAATTGGTATTTTGGAAATGTTAATTTGACTAATTAATTATAGCTAATACACTTTAATTAATTAAATTGTGAAATTTGGAATTTTAGAATTTAATTAGTTGGGCTTAATTTGGAATTGGGCTAAAAATGTTATAATTGGGCTTAATGGGCTTGGTTGGGCCAAGTTTGGTTTAGGATAATTGGTTGGATCCAATTGGGCCTAAAACCATTTCCATAAAGTCCAAATATGATTAAATGGGCCTTTAATAATTTAATTGGGCCTAAATTGATTTTTGGCAAAGGGTGATTCCTTATTGAGCTTTGGTTGCCAAATTCCATGCCTTAAGAAATTAATTGAAAGCCCATTGGACTTTAATTAAATTGACATTGGATGTTAATTGGGCTTTGAGACCCGTTAAGATTAGATTTAGAATCTAAGTCGCAAAGGCTCATTAAAAATGTAATTATTTAATTTGGAATTAAATAATGAAATAGTATTAAATATAAATTAAATTGGATTTAATATTGTAGTTTGATATAATTCAAGAATTCGTACTTTGAGTACTTATTCTTAAACGAGTTGGACTCGCGCAAATCAAATCGTTGTTTGAACATTGGATGGTCACTAATCAAAGATTAATAATTGGATTAGATTGATTGATAACATGCTTTGTGTGAATACATGGATGTGATGTATGAATAATGTATATCGGATGGATATTAGATGGGTAAGGGTAATTTTGGAAATTGTTGTAATAAATTTAGAATTTATTAAATTGGACCTGCGTGTCCAGCCTATTACCTCTTGACTCTTTGTATTTCTCACATATTCCTCTCAATGTAAATGAGGTTTCTTTAGAAGTGTTATGTAATTGGGTAGAAGTAAGATTTGTGCTAGCGGGAGAGAGGAAAAGGAGAGATTTGTTCTAGGAACAAAAATGTTTTAAATATCCATCCGCATATCATTATTAATTTATTTACCGCACCTTATTATGCTTTTAGAATGCATGCTTAAAGGTGTATGATGAGACCTAATCAAAGATAATTAATTGGTTGCCAATTACGCGAAAAACCCTCAACAAACATTAAGCTTTTTCTTTCCATTGAGTGATTCTCTCTCAAGATCCAAGATTGGCACTGGTTTGTTGGCCAAAGTCAATACTTTTGTCCATCACAGATGTGTTTGAATCATGAAGGATTTGTTCCATAACGCATGTCTTGTCCAAGTTGTGATTTGTTGGCCAAAGTCAAGATCATTTCTTGTCCATCAACATCGATTACGAAGCTTCCAAAGTCAATGGGTCCCGCTTAACTAGAATCATTAAGCTTGTTGTGCCAAAACCAAGGCTTAGTTGATTTAGAGAAAAAATGTTAGGGAATATATTGGATATATTGGCATATATTGGATATATGTTTCGGACTTGGATGTCCACCTACTGAATCTAGGAATTGGATGAGATCCAATTGATCTTAGAGATCGACCTAGTTAAATATCATACAGCTTGTTGGCAAGTCAAGGTTGTGTGTTATTTAACGGGATCCTAGCCCACTAGGAAACTAGGTTTCCCGAGTACTCAACAGAGGTTAAAGGCTCGCCAAAAAATAGTGGGAGGCAAGTATTAAATTTGTAATTTCGTTTAGATGCTTTCCAATAAACGCTCATTTCAATTTTTCGTCATTAAAAATAAATATATTAGTTGGACTAATATTTAATTGTTGTTTTAAATTAAACAGTTGGACTGTATTCAAACTACTTCAATTTATAGTTGATTATATAATTGGATTATAGTAATCAATATATTTGAATTTAACCAATCAAATTATAGTTGATTATATAGTTAGACTATAGTAATCATTATATTCAATAGTACCCGAAATCGTTCATTGGATAGTTGGACTATTGGAATCAATATAACTAAAAGATTAGCGTTTAGAACATAATCCTGGGGAAAAATGTCTTTAAACGACTTTAATTTTCAGATTGGGAATAGAACTTCATGATAGTCCTGGGAATTGAGAAGTTATTGTATTCGATAGAATGACATCTCGGGCCTAAACCCGGAGTTGAGCAAATAATGGAGCATGAGTTTTGGAAGACTCATGGTGATGATAACTTTAGTGCTCAATCCATTATGCTTGCTGCAATAACACTTTAATTTTATCGTCAAAGCAGAGGATTAGATCATTATACCATGATGTTGAAATTAAAGATCTTTATAGATCTATTTGTAGGGGTTTTTTAGGGGGTGAATCCGGTAACGCAGCGGAAGCGGTGAAAATCCGATTTTCAGATTTCAAAATTTTTTCTCGGATTAATTAAATAAACATATTTATTTAATATTCCAATAATCAAATTATGAAAATAAATTCAATAAAACATATTTAAGTGAATTTACCAAATTACCCTTACTTTGGTATTTTGTCCATTTTAGTCCGAAATTGATCTAATCAATTTTGAATGATTCTAAATCATTTCTAAGATGAACTTAGCATGTTCAAAACATCAAAACACCAAAAGCAACCAAATCCCCAAATTTCATCACTTTGGCCGAATGCTCCATAAAGGGTGCCATTTGTGCACTTTGTCATTTCATGCTTCAAAACACATCAAGATGTAATCCAATCAACATGAAACTTTATATGCATCATATAAACATCCAAATACACAACATATATGAAAACCCCTAAATTTGGAATTGGTCATGAACCCTAATTTTTCAATTTCCTCAAATTGGACAAATTAGACCAAATAGTTTAAATCAATTACTTTAATCATCATTCTTCCATCCAATCCAAGTCTCAACACAATGAAACAACTCAAGATCAAATCTAGGTCATTTAAGAGTGGGTCAATAACTCTAGATTAGCAACATGGTTTCCAAAACCTTAAAAGAAAGTTTACAACTACAATAGTCACAACCTTCCTTCACCATACATGCTCAACACTTCTATCAAACTTCCATCAACAAAAACACAAAGAAATAAAGAAAGAAATAATCTAAGAACATCACATGTTGAAGCCTAGAACCTAAGGAACAATTTCCTCTCTAATAGCAAGTTTGAAAAACTTACTAAAATTCCAAGCTTTCTTTGATTTATCTTTCTTTTCTCAAGCTTTCCTTAGAAAAATTTCCTCTCTAAGAATCACAAGTGCTACTCAACCCAAGAAGATTCTTATTGATACTGGTGTACCATCCATTAAGAATCTTCGGTGAGTCGTTCAGTGTTTATCCGCTATAAACACCTACACGTCTATACTAGTCTCCAAGACTAATGGTTCATTGAGAAACCATTGGAATCATATATTCCAGTATACGACATGTACCGGTCTCAACGGGTTTACTATACTGACCAAGTAGTGTAAACCTTGACCAGGAACTATCTGAGAATGACAACGTCATGATACTTCTCAATGTCCGTTGCGACACTTTTGCAACTGTATCATGACTAATCATTCTCTGGTCATTACGTCTTTACCATATAGAAATATAGATTATATTATAGAAACTGCATATATTATTCATAATAATAATGTTTTACAGAAGTATTCAACAGAAATACAACCGGGAATCGGCGCTCTGAGCACCAACCCCAACACTATTCTTAGATCTTAGGAGTAAGAATTGCAAAAGAAGCTCTTTCGCTCGCGTATGTCAGAGGGTACATCTGTCGAGCACTAGGTGTCGCAGATGATTGCTGACATCGATCAGCTAGGTTAGTTGGGCATTACCTACGTGGCCGAGACTACCAAAGATTTGATCTTATACTCTCTGCCCGAATGCTGGGGCAGGTTTATTATGAACCAAGAGAAAAAACTCTTGGAGAGTTGATGGCTATGCTCTTGGAAGCGGAGCCAGAGCTTCTAAAATGGGCAAAGGCAAAATTGTCACAGTCTTCTAGGAAGACAAAGGACATATCCCAATATGCCTGCCTAAACTATGGCAAACGGAGTCACTGGAAGCGTGACTGTCGTATGGACAAGGCAGACATGAAGGAAGTGAAGACAAGGCTCCAGCTTCAAGAATGTTTGTCATAAACATGTTCACTATTAGTTTCAAAATTGGGTTTTTGATACTAGATGTGGTACATAAATATGTACTGATGTGCAGAATCTGCTGATTAGCAGGAGACTGACTTCAGATGAGATCGACCTGCGAGTCGGAAACGGGACGAGAGTCACTGTTTTAACCGTAGAAACCTAAGTTTAGGAACTACCCTTTGGGTATGTACCTAAATTAGGAAACTGTTATAATGTACCTAGTTTGACTAGAAATATTATCTCTATATCTAAGTTTAACCCGTTGCGGGTATACCTTTATATTCTAGAACACTAAATGTTTTATTTTATAAAGATGATATTGAGATAATCACATTAGATGTGAATAATAATATTTATATTTTGAATATAAATGAATCTCAAACATATAGCATAACAAACAAATAGCTCAAACTGAATTAATCAGATGAGACTTATCTGTGTCATTGTTGTCTGGGACACATTAAAAAGACTCGTATATCCACACTTTCGAAGAGTGGATACTAGGACGGATTTGATTCTAATTCAAATGATGTCTACGAATCTAGTTTATTAGGCAAAGTGCCTAAAACACTTTTACTTGGTAAAAGTGCAAGTGCCACCGATCTGTTAGCCATCGTTCATAGTGACGTAAGTGGGCCCATGTCTAGCTAGGCTAGAGGTGGATATGAATACTTCATAACCTTTACGGATGTGGCATCACGTTATGGTTATGTGTATCTTAATGAAACACAAGTCAGAAACTTTTAGAGTTTCAACTCGTAGTAGACAGACAGATCGGCTAAAGTATTAAAACATCACGATTGGACCATGATGAAAATACTTAAGCAATAAGTTTCTCAATTACTTGAAAGAGTATAGTATTCTTTCAATGTGGACTCTTCACGAAACACCTTAATTTGACGGTGTGTCCGAACAGAGAAACCGAACCTTGTTGGACATAGTAAGGTTAATTATGAGTCGCTCTGAGCTACCATTTTCCTTCTAGGGATACGCATAAAACAGTGCAAAACTTATTTTGAATAAGGTTCCATGAAAATCTGTTTGACAGACTTCATATTAGATATGAACAGGAAAGAAATTGGGTTTCTCATTCCTGAAGATTTGGGAATGCTGGGCATATGTTTGGATGATACAAAACTAGAACCCAAATCGGATAAGTGCCTAATTTGTGGGTTATCCTAGGGTAACCAAAGTATAGTACTTATACAACTCACAAGAGAACAATGTAATTGTTGCTCTCCATGCGGTTTTCCTAAGAGGAATACCTATATGCAGTGGTAAGTGGGAGGAAAGTAAAACTCGATAAAATCAGAGTAATACTGTTCAAGGCCAATCCTTAATTGAACACAAACAGTTCATCATGGATGAAACTGTACCACAATCTTCGAATACACAAGGATTCGGTAAGTGGGTGGAAAGTGAAACTCGATGAAAATCGGAGTAATACTGTTCAAGGCACCGAATCCTTAATGGAACACAAACAGTTCATCAGGGATGAAATTGTACCACAATCTTCGAATACACAAGAACCGCGTAAGTCAGAGAGAGTCAGAAAATAACCTAGGAGGTATAGGTTTCTGATCTCACCTCATGAAGATGTAAATCTTATTGAGGAACACAAACTGACTACGTGTGAGAAAGTGATACAAGGTATCAACTCCCTATTATGGCAAAGTGCCATTGAGTCCGAAATGGATTCCATGTAAACAACCATGTTTGGACACTGGTTGATGTACTTGAAGGCATTGTGTCTATCGGTACTATATGAGTCTTCAAGGAAGACAAACATGGATGGCAACATACAAACGTACAAAGCTAGGCTTGTTGCGAAAATGTATTGTTATCAACATTATGTCGATTACCACAAAACCTTTTATATGTTGCCATGATTAAATCCATTTGGATAATGCTTGCTAATGCTGCATGTTCATTTATGAAATATGGCAGCTGGACGTCAAAAATTGCCTTTCTTAAAAGGAAACCTTTTGGAGGATGTTTACGACATCCTGACGGTTTTGTCGTAACTAAACAAGCAAACAAGGTTTGCAAGTTAAATCGATCCATTTATGGATTGAAGCAAACATTACGTTCTTGAAACTAACGTTTTGATAAGATCATAATGGTATATGATTTAATTCAAAACGAATATGATTCTTGTGTATATAAGGAGGTTGGTGGGAGCGCACTAACAGTGATTGTCCTAAATAATGATGATATATCATTTCTTGGAAATGATATTCCCATAATGCAATCGGTAAAAGCTTGGCTTTCATGAAAATTCTCCGAAGACTACTTGGGAGAGACAACCTTTATTCTAGGAATAAAGATCTACTAGGATAGATATAAAAATTGTTGGCGCTCTCCGAGGACTCGTACATTGAAAGAAATGTACGCGACCTGGTGTCTTATATGCTTTGAGCATATGGAGTCACAATCAGGCCAATCCAAGTGCTAGTCACTGGATTGATGTTAAGAACATCCTTAAGTATCTTAGATGAACTAAGGATGCTTTCTTAAGCTATGGAGGAGGAGAACTTGAAGTGACTGGGTTCACCGTTACAAGTTTCCAAACCGACAAAAACGACTATAAGTCGTAATAAGGGTACTATAGAGTTTGAATAACGGAACAGTAAGTTGGAAATATTCCAAGCTAGATATTTGCCGAATAAACAACAAAAGTGGAATATTGCTGCAACTGAGGTAGCAAAAGAAGCGATTTTGATCTATAATAATCCTAATCAGATTAGGAGTAGTTCTGTTAGTAGCTGAGCTAGGCTCAGCACAGGCTAAAGAATTAACGGTCTCATCAACTATCCAAGTATATACTTCAACTATTCATCTGATTCGTTCGGATCATACATCGTGGCGATGTGATGATCGAATAAATCACATCAGATGATAACCTTGCAAATCCGCTGACGTAAGCAGTTTCTCAGCAGAAGTTTGAGCGACCCGTACATAGTTCAAGTGTAGGACACTTGAGTGATTGGCTATAGGCCAAGTGGGAGATTGTTGGACAATTATGACCAATAGCATCACTATTTGTACAGAACATGGTGTTGTTGTACAAATTAACTATGTGACAAAGGAAATTGCTCTTTTATCATTTGTAATTGGATTACCAAGATACATAAATGATAAAAGTCCATATGATTAGTTCCGGATTAATAAGATATAAGACAATTTTAATCCACAAAGGTTTAATCATTAAATATCCCTAGTCGTAGTATTATCGAGACTGGACATCGATAATGCGGAATAGACTAGTATTGCACTTGTGCGCGTTGTTGGAGCATAACAGCATAGTTCTCATATATTTGGGTATTGGATACTCATGCAAGTGTAAAGTGTAATAGGAGGTTGTGTTTATCGATGGTACAGAAACAGCTTCGCTCTGGATAGACCCCTCAGAATTCCATTGGTAGTATGACTATGTGTCTATGGAAGTCCGAATCAGGGTAGGTGTATTTGGTCTTAACTTGAGGCTTCCATCGCTAATACTTGCGACAATCAATATACTTTGGTTTTGGTCGTCCAGGGCTTTAACAGGTTCTGTGTATGCCTCTTCTGGGTATATTGAGAATCGTAGTGTATTGGGTGTGATGTCAAGATGGAAGTATCACTCCAGTTATATGGAGATGATGATCACGCGGGATACGGAACTAGTACCCTTTAGTACTGCAGTCATCGGGATAAAATTACTAAGTCATCATTATCCGATTATAGAGACTAATTACCAGAGATCCGATATATGCTTCGTACGGGGCAGACACAATTCTAGCCCTAGGCCTTATATGTGACATCCGATACTGGATCGCAATACGCAATACTATGTATACTACGCCTGATACAAATTATATATTCCTTTATGAATATTTTTGGAGAATTGGGTAGGCACGGTGCTTTGCTAGAAGCCAACCATGTCTTGTAAATCGATAAAAATGTAGTACTAGGTACGTACGTGTTCGGATAGTCCGACGATCGGATTTACTGCCAACATATCCAGGGATCTCATGAGTCGCTTCCCGAAGATTCACTGATGACGTATGACTCGGACATAATTAATCTGGGATAAATTATAAGAGAGAGAAAATTAATCTAGGATTAATTACAGAGAAATTTTATCTGGGATAAAATTCTATTTAAAGAGAGAGAACGATTAATTTGGAATTAATCGATAAAATAATATATTCGATATATTAAACGAAATTAGATTTCGAGCCGGAATTAAAATTGAATTTTAATTCGGGCAAACAAATTAATTTAGAATTAATTCGCTAGCGACGTGAATAGTAATTTTGCTTGGCATAATTATTTAATTAAATTTGATTTAATTACGTCGCAACGGAAAATTCTTTAATTCAGAATTAGCGAACCCGAGCCCGGGATGTGTTGCGGGCCCACTCGGATTTTGAATCAAGTGGGGCCCACAAGTCACATCACAACTCACATCACCTAGTCACTTTATGTTGATGGGTTTTGGTGGGTTGGTGAAAACTTGTCCAACACACCAAATTTGTGTAAGAAGTGAATGATTGATACCAAATATTTGGTATATCATTTTATTTGATTTTGAAATCAAAACACAAGTCAACACAACACACTTCTCTCTCTCTCTCCATCTCACGCCACTTTCCTTCTTTTCTTTCTTCCATTACTGTGAGCAATACAAGGGAGGAGATGAAAATTTGTTGCAAATTTTCAAGAGCTAGCACTCAAAGAAGTCTTACAAAGGTGATAGGGAAACCAACCCTTGAGCTTGGAATCAACACTCAAAGCTTGGAGCTTGAAGATCAACAAAATGGAGGGCTTGGCTGAATACATCAAGGAGCAAAATTTTGTTGTTCAACGCATCCACTTAGCCGATCAAAGTGAGTATTTTCCGCTACTTTACTTTTATGTATTCACATGTTTCATTACTTAATTTGATTTTGGTTTGACCTAGAAAACGCAACAAGAAGCATTTTGGATCTATAAAATCCTAATTGGATTAGGAGTAGTTCTGTTAGCAGTTGAGCTGGGCTACAACACAGGCTAGGGAATTACGGTCTCATCAATAATCCAAGTATGTACTTCGACGGTTTCATCTGATCCGTGAGATCATACATCGTGGCGATGTCAAGATCAAAAGATCGTTTCAAATGATAACCTTGCATATCCGCTGGCGAAAGCGATATCTCAGCATAAGCATGAGCAACCAGTACATAGTTCAGGTGTTGGACACTTGAGTGATTGTCTATAGGCCAAGTGGGAGATTGTTGGACAATTATGAACCATAGCATCACAATTTTGTAATGGACATGGTGTTCTTGTACAAAATTAACTATGTGACAAAGGAAATTGCTCTTTTATCATTTGTAATTGGATTACTTAGATATATAAATGATAAACATATGATTAGTACCGGGTTAATAAGATATGCGACAGTATTAATCCACGAAAGGTTTAATCATTATATATCTGACCGGCGTAAACACACACGTATAACGCAAGCGTACGTATCGTTCAAATAGTATAAAAAGTATCGATCCCACGAGGACTTAATACCTAAGTTATTAATTTTATGAGGTTAAATGATTACTAGTATCTAACAGGTTGTTTAACTGATTTGAAATAGCGACGATTCTAAATTTAAAGACAATAAAATAAAATTGTTTGAAGGTAGATTTTAAGAAAATTCAATATTAAAACTATCCAGGGTTGTGATTTATTCCAATATTATTTAAAGATAAAGTGGTTATATTATAATTGGGTAAAATATTGATTTATTAACCTGGAACACCAATTTATGTAAAAGCCTCTTCCGATGGTCAATTACAAATACCTAGTATAATCCAATTGAACCATATGCCTATGTCAACCAAATTACCTAGATTCATTAAGATTAAGTTCCAATTATGGCTACCCTCGCCTGACAGGTATATTCCTATCCTGTAAGGAAATCTATTGAAAGGGTTATCTATCCTTAAGGAAGATCGTGGGCTGTTGATTCTAAGGTCTTAAACTTAAAATCCCTATGTCTAGTTCATTTTAAGTTTACCTAATCAATTTAATTAATGGCCAGTTAATTAAAGAGCATTAAGATTAAGACTCAATAAATAAATCTTTATATTACCCAAATTATAATCTAACCCTTATAAGCCCGTGATATTGGATTTCATCACAACCCTAGATACTAACTTAGTTATGACACATAGCTAGGGCTAGTAAAAACTTAAAAGTAAAAACCATAAAGTAACAGTACTGAAAAGTAATTGCAGTAAAGTAAAAGCTTAAAAGTAAAATAAAATAAAATGCTAAGGTAAAAAGGAATTACTTTTACTACTACTTATTTAGATATCTCCCAGTAAAATAATATATAAACTTGTAATATATTTTAC
>SKCR01053545.1:0-30158 GCA_019454045.1 Zanthoxylum bungeanum | reverse complement strand
GGCGTGAGTTAAAGGGAAGCAAAGAGTGATTCTCATGGTGAGAAATCAAGTGCTAGCACACTACGAGTCTTGCGAAGGTGGTAGGGAGGTTCCCCCATGAGCCGGGATCCATCGGACGAAGCTCGGAGCTCCGTTTCTTCACTCAATTTTCTGTTTTTGTAGGACAGTGGACTGTTGCAGTGATGAGATCAAGGCAGTGCGTTTTTGGGCTTGAATCATCTTCAAATCGACTCAACCGATCAATGTGAGTATTCCGCTACCTCCGTTGATGTGTTCACACATAATTTCATGTCTTGTTTGATCTTGGGACCTTATAGAAAACTCAACACTAACTCCATCATGAACAGTGACAACATGTCACTCACAAAAGACTTTGACATCTATCACAATGAATGACAAGTGATGTGACTCGCGATGTGACTTGTGGGCCCCACTCGAATTCAAAATGCGAGTGGGCCCGCAAACACTTCCGGGCTCGGTTTCGCTAATTCCAAATTAACGAACTTCCGTCGTGACGTAATAATTATGCCTAGCGAAACTACTATTCACGTCGCTAACGAATTAATTCTAAATTAACTCGTTTGCCCGAATTAAAATCTAATTTTAATTCCGCGTCGAAATCCAATTTCGTTTAATATATCGACTATATTATTTTGTCGATTAATTCCAAATTAATCTTTCTCTCTCTTCAAATAGTACTTTATCCAAGATAAAGTGTCTCCGCAATTAATCCCAGATTAATTAAGTTCGGATCATACATCATCGGTGAATCTTCGGGAAGCGACCCAATAGATTCCTGGATATGTTGGCAGTAAATACGGTCGTCAGACTATCCAAACACGTACGTACCTCGTACTACGTTTTTACCGATTTACGAGACAAGGTTGGCTTCTAGCAAAGCGCCATTGTGGGACACAGAAACTGGGCGACGCATGCTGTCCAGGGCTCGCGGCCCGGTTGGGAATACGGAGTAGCCACGGGGGACTAAACCGGAGAGTAATGGAGTCGCCACCCAGCGTGAACCGGGAAAATGAGATTTAAGGCCGCACTCACCCCTCGCAAGGGAAGACCTCAAACCGTTGGGTTCGGAATGGTCCCTTACTTATGTCACTTGTAATAAAAGGATTTATGTGATAATTTAACCAGGCTTAAATAACATTTATTTCCAAAGTATCATGCTTCTAAATTCATATGCATACATCAACAAGTTCATCACAACATGCAACATCACATGGCAATCTCATGAACATATTTCAATCCTATGATATGGAAAACTAAGAACAACATAATCATGCTTGAGTACTATCTCATGAACCTATAACCAAATAACATGCTAACAGCCTAATCATGCTTGAATACAAATAATACAGTTGGCTATATAACACAAGAAAGATCAACCAAGAGGCAATTATGCATAAATACGACAAGACAGACTCAGTTCAATGTGTGCGCGTTCGTGTAGCGTTCGTAAACGCGTTCGAACGGAAATGAAACAGAATGCTCACGTTCGAGTAGCGTTCGTAAACGCGTTCGAACGGAAATGAAACAGAATGATCACGTTCGAGTAGCGTTCGTAAACGCGTTCGAACGGAAATGAAACAGAATGCTCGCGTTCGTATGGCGTTCGTGTGAACGCGTTCGAACGGAAATGGGACCGGATGCATAATAAGGCAAAAATGCATGCGCGTTCGAGTTGCGTTCGTAAACGCGTTCGAACGGGAACAGACCTGATGCATGAAATGAGAACAATACATGAACAACAAAATAAAGGGGGCGCGGCGAAGTACTGCCGTAAAGGTGGCCTTTTGGGGCTCTTGATCTCTCAAAGAGAGGACCTTTAGACCATCATACTAAGCCCATGCGCGTCACATCACAACACATGAAATAAATAATATCAGACATAGTGTGCCCGATTGAACGTATCTTGTATCCAACCGAACACACATCAATCGGCGCGGCAAAGCATCGTGGTAGTAAAGGGCTTTTAGCCGCTCCCCATAGGGGATCTCACATCACACTTACTAAGCCCATGCGCTCGATTGAATATATGCATACGAAAATAAAGATAATAATATCAAACTAAGTATGCCCGATTGAACGTATCTCGCATCCAACCGAACACACATCAACCGATGCAGCGAAGTAGTGCCATAAAGGTGGCCTTTTCGGCTCTGTCTCCCAAATGGAGGACCTTTGGACTAACTCACTAAGCCCATGCGCTTGGTTGATCATCTGCATAACTAAACAACATATGAATTCAAGTAAGAAAACTAAATAAAGAAAAGCAACACAACAAAAGAAAGATGGTGCCGTTTACCCAAGCGGTACGTGGAGTTGTGGCCCGAGTACTGATCATATTACCGTCCATTCAGAATCGGCTATGAAATTTATGTCCGGGTTTCCATCCGATATACCGCGAGAGTTGACACATCTCTCATTCATCCAATACCCACAACATATTACATCTCATAATTCATGCATATTTATCTACTCAAAGACCACAACATGCATCCATAAACGACTCTCATGCGAATGGAATTCAATAATAATAAAAAAAACGAATATAAACAAATGAAAAGGTACCATCAGGTCTAACCTTTTAAATCACCTCTCGGATGTACGGTACACGATCGTCGGAAGGGTGGATGCTCCGCAACTCTCCCGGTTCACTGGTTCACTGTTCTCGTTCGTTGTCTTTACTGTTTTGAGTCGTCGTTCTCCGTCTTTTTGCTATTGTTTCCTCGTCGTGGTTTCGCTGCCGTTTCCTCTTTATCTTTTGCTTACTGTTTTTGGGTGTCTTTTCCTGTAATTTTTATGTGTTGTTGTGTATGAGTTAGGGACTAGCTAGTAGCTAGGGACTAGGGTTGAGAAGGTTGGTGAAAGGTTCTTTTTATAGGCAAGGGTTAGGTTTGACAAGGAAAGGGATTTGATTTGGTTTGGTTTGGTTAAGGGAAGTCAAAGATTGAGGGGGGACAAATCTTGGCTAGATATGGAATGTTGAATATTTGATTGGCTTGGATTAGGAATACAATATTTTAAGTTTGGGAACAATCTTATTAGATTGGGAATATAATTGGTTGATGATTTTAATTAGGCATGATTATATTTTGATTTAGTATGTGATTTGTTTAATTTAGGCATGATTTTAGTTTAAGTTGGTAATTGTTTATTTATGTTTGGTATATGTTTTATTTAATTATTTAATTAATTTAATTATTATCTTATTTAGTTAATGTTTTAATTAATATTTATTTATTTAAATTGGGATGTGTTTTATGGGCTTTGGGGGGGCTAATTGGGCTGGATGTGAGGCTAGCAGCAAAACCAGAATTACCGACACCGTTCGAACGCTTCCTCGAACGCGGCATGAACGCCCGCAATCCGTTTGACGTTCGAACGTAACACGAACGCAGAACGAATGAAAACAGTGAACCTTGTTTATTCTGAATTTCCCCTTCCGATGTCCGTTTCCCGTGACCTCCGTGACTTAAAACGTAGTGTCTCCAAAATGAGACTCATCATAGGGACTTATGTGTAAAAATGTAGTGCCTACAGTCACCCCCACTTTGATGGGACTTGTGTAATGTGCAACAGTGACAATCCTATCAAAGTTATGCAATGCATTTCTACTTACCTGGCTCGCCAGCTGCCACTTGACTTACCATGTGTTGAGTTGCGTTGATTTGGTGGTGAGGTGCTGCGACCCCCTGGTTCATTCCCGAACCGTGCTTCCATTCTTGGAGTGCCATTCTCGGCCTGTTCCTTCCTGAACTGTATTGAGATGAGGCTTTATTCCTCCCGAGCTTTATTCCCGAACTGTTGAGATGAGGCTCTATTCCTCCCGAGCTTTATTCCCGAACTGCTGAGTTGAGGCTTTATTCCTCCCGAGCTTTATTCCCGAACTGTTGAGATGAGGCTTTATTCCTCCCGAGCTTTATTCCCGAACTGTTGAGATGAGGCTTTATTCCTCCCGAGCTTTATTCCCGAACTGTTGAGATGAGGCTTTATTCCCCTTGAGCTTTGTTCTCAAACTTATACTGATATGAGGCTTTCTTCCTCTTGAGCTTTGTTCTCAAACTATACTGACATGAGGCTTTTATTCCCCTGGGCTTTGTTCCCGAACTGTGTTGATATGAGGCTTTATTCCCCTGGGCTTTATTCCTGAACTGTTACTGACATGAGGCTTTCTTCCCCTTGAGCTTTGTTCTCAAACTTATACTGATATGAGGCTTTCTTCCTCTTGAGCTTTGTTCTCAAACTATACTGACGTGAGGCTTTTATTCCTTTGGGCTTTGTTCCCGAACTGTGTTGATATGAGGCTTTATTCCCCTGGGCTTGATTCCCGAACTGTACTGACATGAGGCTTTCTTCCCCTTGAGCTTTGTTCTCAAACTTATACTGATATGAGGCTTTCTTCCTCTTGAGCTTTATCTCTGAACTGTGTTGATATGAGGCTTTATTCCCCTGGGCTTTATTCCCGAACTGTACTGACATGAGGCTTTCTCCCCTTGAGCTTTGTTCTCAAACTATACTGATATGAGGCTCTTCTTCCTCTTGAGCTTTGTTTTCAAACTATACTGACATGAGGCTTTTATTCCCCTGGGCTTTGTTCCCGAACTGTTACTGTGAGGTGGTTCATTCTCGAACCGTGACTGTGAGGTGGTTCATTCCCGAATCGTGACTGTGAGGTGTTCATTCCCGAACTGTTTTTCCATTCTTGGAGTGGCCATTCCCGGCTTGTTCGTTCTTGAACTGTCCATTCTCGGACCATATCTCCATTCTCGGAGTGTCATTTCGACTTGTTCATTCTTGAACTGCCCATTCCCGGACTATACCTCCCTCATTCTCGAGTGCCATTCTCGGCAGAACTGATCTGATGTAATATGAGCCTCGCCCCCCCAATGCCATACCCGGCAATGCTGATACTGATGTAATGTGGGCCTCGACCCTGGGACTCATTCCAAAACTGTGTTTGATGTGGGCCTCGACCTTGGGACTCATCCCCAAAACTGATGTTGAAGTGGGCCTCGCTCCGGCCCCACTGCTACTGACATGGGCCTCGCCCCCGGATTGATGCGATGTGGGGCCTCGACCCTCGGATTCATTCCAAAATTCTGCATGATGCGGGCCTCGGCCCTGGGATTCATTCCTGGATTCATTCCAAAATTCTGTTGATGCGGGCCTCGGCCCTGGGATTCATTCCCAAAACTCTGACGATGTGGGCCTCGACCCTGGGATTCATTCATCAAAACTGATACCGATGTGGGCCTCAACCCTAAACTGATACTGATGTGGGCCTCGCCCTCAACTGATACTGATATGGGCCTCGCCCCTGAACTGATACTGATATGGGCCTCGCCCCAAGACTGATACTGATATGGGCCCCGCCCCCAGACTGACACAGCTGATATGGGCCTCGCCCCCAGACTGATACTGATATGGGCCTCACCCTAGACTGATACTGATATGGGCCTCGCCCCAAGACTGATACTGATATGGGCCTCGCCCCAAGACTGATACAGTACTGTCGATATTCCTGATTGGTTTGTCTTTTGACGCTTTCTTTTTTCTTTTGAAACCTGTTATTATAAAACAGAACAAACACAAAAGGGATGCAAATATGTTACGTGTATGCATGCATGCATGATTGGGCTTCATATCCCGTTGGGCTAGGTCTTCTGCCAGTACTCTTGGTGGCTGCTTGGTCTTTTGACAAGTCTGTCATATTCCCTAACCAACGGGTATCTATGATGGCTTTCAGGAAAAATGGGGTTAACATGGTGCATGTATGCATGAGGTGCATGTGATGCATGATATGCATGCGATACAAGAAAAATATATCAACTCATTAAAATTTTCACACAAATCGGCTCATCATCATTTTAGAAGTTTTTTGGGCCAACTGTCATAGGAGTTGAACCCGTCCCAGTTTAAATGGCCCAACGAGTTCATGTCTTATGGCAAAGAGCCCAACTAAATCCAAATGATAAAATTCCGAACACAATCATAAAATGGCCCATTGTTATTTAGAAGCCTTTTGGCCCAATAGTCATGAAATACGTTCTCATCCCAGTTTAAATGGCCCAACAAGCCCATATCCCATGATAAATGGTCCAAATGGATCCAAACAACGATGCTCCGAAACACAAGAAAGATGATGCAAACATGACATACTAATTTTTACAAAGTGGCCCATCAACATTTCAGAAGCTTTTGGCCTAATAGTCATAAGGTGCGAACTTGCCCCAGTTTAGATGGCCCAGCAAGCCCGCATTTCTGACAATAGTCCAACTGCATCCAAATGAGGATGGTCCACAAGCACATATTCAAGGAGATAATTGTTACTTTGGCCAACCCGGTCTATGGTGGGTTAGTAAGAGTATAGACAAAGCTCTCACCGGCGAAGGATGGCCCACAACTAGGTCTCCCCACTCAAGGGTTCGAGCAACCAAGTGAGCGCACCCTTTTTTATACACTAAGGTACGTGCCAATGAGCTATGGTGTGTGACGGACTGTCAAATGGATTTCCCGTTGTAGATCCCCCAGAGGGAAGGTGGAGCGAGGCTCACTTAAATACCCAAGCCTCTTAGGCTCTTATCGCTTGTTGTCAGGAATAAACAACGAGTCATCCAAATTAGTCCATCACAATAGGCTCCGAGTAGATGGCTATCTAGGTGCCTTCACAGCTTTTCCTTCTAGAAAGGTAGTGAATGAAGGAAGACACCAAACCATTACCTAGCCTAAAAATGCCTTTGATTAAACCCTCACTTTATCCACTATACACGGTCAATTAAAACATAAATCCAAACATCACAAGTCAATATTTCGGGGCCAATTCTCTTCCCCAGTGGAGTCGCCAGACTGTGGGACACAAAACTGGGCGATGCATGCTGTACCGGGCTCGCGGCCCGTTGGGAATACGGAGTAGCCACGGGGGACTAAACCGGAGAGTAATGGAGTCGCCACCCGGCGTGAACCGGGAAAATGAGATTTAAGGCCGCACTCACCCTCGCAAGGGAAGACCTCAAACCGTTGGGTTCGGAATGGTCCCTTACTTATGTCACTTGTAATAAAAGGATTTATGTGATAATTTAACCAGGCTTAAATAACATTTATTTCCAAAGATATCATGCTTCTAAATTCATATGCATACATCAACAAGTTCATCACAACATGCAACATCACATGGCAATCTCATGAACATATTTCAATCCTATGATATGGAAAACTAAGAACAACATAATCATGCTTGAGTACTATCTCATGAACCTATTAACCAAATAACATGCTAACAGCCTAATCATGCTTGAATACAAATATAACAGTTGGCTATATAACACAAAAAGATCAACCAAGAGGCAATTATGCATGAATACGACAAGCAGACTCAGTTCAGTGTGTGCGCGTTCGTGTAGCGTTCGTAAACGCGTTCGAACGGAAATGAAACAGAATGCTCACGTTCGAGTAGCGTTCGTAAACGCGTTCGAACGGAAATGAAACAGAATGATCACGTTCGAGTAGCGTTCGTAAACGCTTTCGAACGGAAATGAAACAGAATGCTCGCGTTCGTATGGCGTTCGTGAACGCGTTCGAACGGAAATGGGACCTGATGCATAATAAGGCAAAAATGCATGCGTGTTCGAGTTGCGTTCGTAAACGCGTTCGAACGGGAACAGACCTGATGCATGAAATGAGAACACAATACATGAACAACAAAATAAAGGGGCGCGGCGAAGTACTGCCGTAAAGGTGGCCTTTTGGGCTCTTGACTCTCAAAGAGAGGACCTTTAGACCATCATACTAAGCCCATGCGCGTCACATCACACACATGAAATAAATAATATCAGACATAGTGTGCCCGATTGAACGTATCTTGTATCCAACCGAACACACATCAATCGGCGCGGCAAAGCATCGTGGTAAAGGCTTTTAGCCCCTCCCCATAGGGGATCTCACATCACACTTACTAAGCCCATGCGCTCGATTGAATTATGCATAACGAAAATAAAGATAATAATATCAAACTAAGTATGCCCGATTGAACGTATCTCGCATCCAACCGAACACACATCAACCGACGCATCGAAGTAGTGCCATAAAGTTGGCCTTTTCGGCTCTTTGTCTCCCAAATGGAGGACCTTTGGACTAACTCACTAAGCCCATGCGCTTGGTTGAATCATGTTAGATAATATGACCCATAGCGTCACTATTTTCACAGATCATTGTGTTGTTGTAGCAAATTAACTATGTAACAAGGAATTGCACTCTCGTCATTTGTGATTAGATCACCATAGATATATATAAATGAAGAGAGGTCCCTATGATTAGTTCCTGGATTGAGATGATATGAGACAGTATCAGTCCACGAAGGATTAATAATTAAATATCCCTAGCCGTAGTATTATCAGACTGGACATCGATAATGCGGAATAGGCTAGTATTGCACTTGTGCGCGTTGTGAGGGCACAACGGCATAGTTCTCATATATATAAGTATGGGATACTTATGCAAGTGCGATAGGAGGTCGTGTTTCACCGATGGTACGGGAAACAGCTTCGCTCTGGATAGACCCTTCGGAATCCCATTGGTATTATGACTAGGTGTCTATGGGAGGCCGAAATCAAGGTAGGTGTGTATAGTTTTAACCTGAGACTTACATCGCTAATACTTACGACAATCGGTAAACTTTGGTTTTTGGTGGTTGGGGGATCTTAACTGGTTCTGTGTTCACCTCTTCTGGGTTTATCAGGAATCGTAGTGTATTGGATGTGATGTCAAGACGGAAGTGTCACTCCAGTCATAGTGGAGATGATGTCACGCAGGATACGGTATTAGTGCTCTTAAGTGATGCGCATCCAATCGTGATATTATGACCAGGTCATGAATATCCGATTATAGAGACTAGTTACCAGACATCTGATATGTGTTTCGGACGGGGCAGACACTTATCCAGCCCCAGCCCTAGCACGTGACTATCCGATACTGGGCCGATATGCACAATACAATTGTATACTACGCTTGATACAGATCTTTGATATTCTTTGATGAATATGTCCGGAGAACTTGGGAAGACTTGGTGCTTTGCTAGGAGTCGACCTTGTCTCGTAAATCGGTAGAACGTAGTACTTGGTACATACGTGATTCGGATACTCCGACGACCGTATTTACTGCCAGATTATCCGGGGATCTCATGGGTCGCTTCCCGATAATCCACCGATGACGCACAACTCGCACTCTTGAATAATCTGGGATTATAATAGAAGAGAGAGAAAATTAATCTAGGATTAATAACGGAGATATTTTATCCGGGATAAAATGTCGTCTAAAGAGAGAGAGCGATTAATTTGGAATTAATCGGTAAATTAATATATTCGATATATTAAACGAAATTAGATTTCGACGCGGAATTAAAATTAGATTTTAATTCGGGCAAACGAGTTAATTTAGAATTAATTCGTTAGCGACGTGAATAATAATTTCGTTATCCGCAATTATTTGATTTAATTAACGTCGCGACGTAAGCTCGGTATTTCGGAAATATCGAACCCGAACGCGTGAGTGCACGTGGGCCCACTTTCATTTGGAAACGAGTGGGGCCCACATGACACATGTCATATTATGCATTATTTAATTCTAATGCATTGCATGAAGATTGTGTACAATACACTCAATGGTTTTGCATGGAGTTTGAGTGTTTGACACTCTAAGCCATTGCATGTTTTGTGTCATAAGTTTATTATTTATTTAATAAACATTATGGCATAAATATAAATTGATTTTTGGTAAATCATTTTAACTTAACACAATTACATTTTCTCTCAAATTCTCTCATCTCTCTCACGCAAACAAGAAGCTATTCTTCACTGGTTTTGAACCAGTTTGGGCGTGACTTTAGGGGAGCAAGAGTGGTTCTCATGGTGAGAAATCAAGTGCTAGCACACTTACAAGTCTTGCGAAGGTGGTAGGGAGGTTCACCCATGAGGCGGGACTCATCCGACGGAGTTTGGAGCTTCGTTTTGAGACCCGAAATTCTGTTTTGCAGGGCAGTGGACTGTTGCAGTGGGGTGGCAAGGCAGTGCGTTTTTGGCCTTCATTCGTCTCCAAATCGACTCAACCGATCAATGTGAGTATTCCGCTACCTCCGTTGATGTATTCACGCATTATTTCATGTCTTGATTTGATCTTGGGACCTTAGAATAAACCAACAATGGCATCAAGAGCTAATGTTGCAAGCATGAAAATTTAGGGCTTAAAATTTGGGTAAACTTGTTTTGAGCATGATTTGAATGAATTGAATGTTTGAGTATGCTTATAACATGTTTAATTAAGGTTTGATTGGATCAATTTAATCAATTATGATTGGATCAATTTTCCCCAATTGATGGAGCTTGGCCGAATGGTATAAGGCATTTGGAGATTTGGAATTTTTTGATTTTTGATTCATTGGATGAGTTAGAATCATGTAGGATGATGTTAATTTGAATTAATTGGATTGAATTTTGAATTGAACAAAATCCCTAAATTCCTTATGTTGGCCGAATCTACAATGCCTTTAATGTCTTGGTAATTTTGATTTTATGACATTGGATGTGTATGAAATCATTCGGGAAGTTAATACGTTGTCGATTGTGTAATTAATCGGATTGAATTCAAATCGGACAAAATACCTTCCTTGGCCGAGACTTAGAAGCATGTAATATGGGTTTGATTTTTCATTATGTGTGTTAGACATGTAATAATGAATTAAGTATGATTAATTGGACTAATTTGGTGTTTTTAAAATATTGATTTAGTCGATTAATCATGTAATGCACTTTAGGTAATTAAATTGCGTAATTGGATTATTGTAATTTAATTATTTGGCTTAAATTGGATTTGGGCTTGAATTGTTGTAATTGGGGCTTTTGGGCTTGATTTATCAAGTTTGGTTTAGGCCAAGTGGATTGGATCCAATTGGGCCCAAAACCTTAACCATAAAGCCCAAATGCGACTAATGAACCTTTAATGTTTAATTGGGCCTAATGGGCCGATTGATTTCTAAGGCATTTTGGGTGATTCCCTATTGGGCTTTGGTTGCCGAAGCCCATCCTAAAGAAATTAATTGAAGCCCATTAGACTTAATTAAATTGACGTTGGACGTTAATCGGACTTTGAGTCCCGACGCGATTGAATTTGGAATTTAAATCGTAAAAGGTTTATTAATATAAAGTGCAATATTTAATTTGGAATTGAATAGTGAATTAGTATTAAATACATGTTAAATTGATTTAATTATGTAGTTTAATTTAATTCATGAATTCGTACTTTGAGTACTTATTCGCAAAAACGAGTTTGACTCGATCAAAATCAAATCGTTGTTTGAACATTGGATGATCACTTAATTATCAGATTAATTAATTTGATTAGATTGATTGATAGCATGCTTATGTGTGTGAATACGTGGTTGTGTTGAATGAATAATGTATATCGGATGGATATTAGTCGGGTGGGCAATTTTGGAAATTGTTGTAATAAATTCGATTTATTAAATTGGACCTGCGTGTCCAGCCTTATCACCTTCTTTCTCTTTGTATTCTCTTCTCACCTATTCCCCTCTATGTATATGAGGTTTCTTTAGAAGTGTAGTGTAACGGGTAGAAGTAGTACAAGTGCTAGCTTGAGTGAGAAAGGGGAGATTTGATCTAGGATCAATGTGTTAAGTATCCATCCGCATATCATTATTATTTTATTTCATACTCGCTTTATTATGTATTTAGAATGCATGTTTAAGGGTGTATGATGATGAGACCTTAACAAAGATAATTAAATTGGTAGCCAATTTGCACGCGAAAATCCCTCAATTTATATTAAGCAAATATCCTTCCATTGAATGATTCTTGTTCAAGATCCGAAGTTGGCATTGGTTTGTTTTGACCAAAGTCAAGACCTTTGTCAATCAAGGATGTACTTGAATCATGAGAGTTTTGTTGTATATCGGTGTCTTGTCCAAATCGTGATTTTTATTGGCCAAAGTCAAGGTCACTTTTTGTCCAATGACATTGATTACGAAACTTTCCTCGTCAATGGGTCCCGCTTAACTGGAATCATTAGGTTTGTTTTGGCCAAAGCCAAGGCCTAGATGATTCGGAGGATAGGGTTAGGAAAATGTATTGGATACATTGACATTATACATATGTTTCGGACTTGGATGTCCACCTAACCGGATCTAGGAATTGGATGAGATCCAATTGATCTGAGAGATCTACCTAGTTAAATAGCATACAACTTTTTATTGGCCAAAGTCAGGGTTGTGTGTTATTTAATAGGATCCTAGCCCACTAGGAAACACGGTTTCCCGAGTACTCCACAGAGGGTTAGAGGTTCGACGAAAAATAGTGGGAGGAAAGTATTGAATTTGCAACATTCGTTCGAATACTCGCTAAACACGCTCATTTATATTTTACTCGTCACATTTATCAAAAAGTATTAGTTGGACTAATATTTTATGTTGTTTTAAAAATATATATAGTTGGACTATATACAAACTCATTCAATATATAGTTGATTTTATAATTGGATTATAGTAATCAATATAATTGAATTAAAATGATAGTTGATTTTATAGTTAGATTATAGTAATCAATATTAAAATTATAGTTGATTAAATAATTGGATTATTGTAATCATTATAATAATAGTACCTTATTAAATTGATTAAATAGTTGGACTATTGAAATCAAGAAAGAATTGAAAAGTTGAATATTTAAATATATAATCCTTGGATTAATATTTTTAAATGATTTAATTTTCATTGGGAATTAATAATAGGTTACTTTATTGGATAAAATAACTTGTTATATCTAGGCCCATAATTAAGCAAATAGTAGAGCATAAAGTCTTTGGAAGATTTATGTGATGATGACTTTAGTGCTTAATTAATATACTTGTAATAAATCTATCTTTAGATTTAAAAGTATTAAAATTGCAATTATAATTCTTGGATAATTAATTGACTATTCTAGTGGAGAAAAGTCAAAGTTTGCAATTGGGCATGTAGCACAAGGTGCACATCGTTTCGATATTCCGAAACCCAAGGCTTGGCCAAAGGTTTGTGAAATATTGAAAAAGATAATTGACATATCCCAAAGTGACTACCATTTGGATATGGAAGACACGAAGGAATTAAAGAAAGGGCGAGGCTCTAACTTTAAAATATTTGTCAAAGTTATGTTCACTACTAGTATTAAAATTGGATTTTAAATACTTAGTGTGGTACATAAAATATATGTATTGACGTTCAGAATCCGCTGTGACCTGGATACTGGCTTTAAGCCGAGATTTCTCTGCAAATTGGAAACGGGACGAAAGTCGCTGTTTCGACCGTAGATACCTAAGTTTAGGAACTGCCCTTTGGGTATGTACTTAAATTAGGAAATGTTATAATGTAACTAGTTTAACTAGAGACATTATCTCTATATCAGGGTTTAATCCGATACGGATAAAACCTTTATATTTTAGAACACTAAAGTGTTTCAATATATAAAGATGATACTGAGATAAATACATTGGATGTAAATAACAGAATTTATATTTTGAATATAAAGAAAAATCTCAAACATATAAAATGACAAATAAATAGCTCAAATTGATTTGATCAATGGAGACTTATTTGTGGCATTGTTGTCTGGGACACAATTAAACAAGACTCGTATATCCACTTTTGAAGAGTGGGTACTAGGACTGATTTGACTATTCAAATAAGGTCTACGAATCTAGTTTATTAAACAAGACTCGTATATCCACACTTTTAAAGAGTGGGTACTAGGACTGATTTGACTATTCAAATAAGGTCTACGAATCTAGTTTATTAGGTTAAATACCTAAAATACTATTTACTTGGTAATAGTAAAAGGGCCACCGATCTGTTAGCCCTATTCATGGTGAAGTAAGTGGGCCCATATCTAGCTAGGCTAGATGTTAACATGAATATTTCGTGACCTTAATGGATGTGACATCACGTTGTGGTTATGTGTTTCTTTTGAAGAACACAGATCGGAAACTTTAGAGTTTCGACACGAAGTAGAAAAACAGATCGGCTATAGTATTATTGCCGCCACGGTAAAACCGTAATGGAAAATACTTAAGCAGTAAGTTTCATACGTACATGAAAGAGTACGGTATTCTTTCAGATGAGGACATGATAAGGTTTATCACGAGTCGCTCTGAGCTACTATTTCCTTCTACAGGATATGTATTAACAGTGCAAAACTTATTTAGAATAAGGTTCCATATAAATCTGTTTGACAGATATCATATAGGATATGAACAGGGAAGAAACGAGGTTTCTCATTCCTGATAATTTGGGTATGCCAGGCATAGCGTTTGGATGATACCAAACTAAGGACCCAAATTGGATAAGTGCCAATATAGGTTATCCTAAGGGAAACCTTAAGTATATACTTATAAATCCCACATGAGAACAATGTGATTGTTGCTCACCATGCGGTTTTCCTGAGAGGAATACCGATATGCAGTGGTCAGTGGGAGGATAGTGATACTCGATGAAAATCAGGGTAATACTGTTCAAGGCACGAAGTCCTTAATGGAACACAAATAAGTTCATCTATGATGAAACTATACCATTAATCTTCAAATACACAAGAACTTCGTAGATCGGATAGAGTCAGAAAACAACCTAGGGTATGGGTTTCTGATCTAACCTCATAAAGATGTCAATCTTGTGAAGGTATATCCACCGACTACGTTTTGAGGAAGTGATACGAGGTATCGACTCCCTGTTATGGCAAAGTGCCATGAATCCGAAATGGATTCCATGTATAACAACTATGTTTGGATACTAGTTGTTGTACCACAAGGCAGTATGCCTATGGTACATTAAATATCTTTAAGGAAGACATACATGGAAGGCAACATACCAACGTGCAAAGCTAAGCTTTTGATGGAAAGGTATCGTTATCAACATTATATTAATAACGGTTCAACCTTTTAACCTGTTGCCATGGTAAATCCATTTTGAAGATGCTTGAAGATAACTGTATATTTCATTTATGAAATATGTCAGTTACAAATCAAAATCGCTTTCCTAAAAAGAAACCTTTTGGAGGATGTTTACAACATCCTGACGATTTTGTATAACCGACAAACAAGGTTTGCGGGTTATTCGATCCATGTTTGGATTGATGCAAGCATAAGGTTCTTGGAACTGACGTTTTGAAATAATCATAATGGTTTATGATTTAACTCAAAACGAAATAATTCTTGTGTATATAAGGAGGTTAGTGGGAGAGCGCACTGACAGTGAAAATTCCCATAAAGCTATTGTCGAAAGCTTGGCTTTCATAGAAATTCTCCGTAGAATTCTGGGGAGTAACAACCTTTATTCAAGGAATAAAGATCTACTGGGATAGATTTGGAGTTGTTAACACTCTCTGGGAAATTGTACATTTAAAATGTACTTGTATTGGTGTCTCATACGCTTCGAGCATATGGAGTCACAATCGGGTCAATCCAAGTGATAGTCACTGGATTGAAGATAAGAACATCTGTTAGTATCTCTGAGAACTAAAGATGCTATCTTAAACTATGGAGAAGGAGAACTTGAAGTGACTGGGATCACCACTGCAAGTTTCCAAATATTTAAATACTGCGGTACTATAAAGTTTGAAGGACGGGACAGTGAGCTGGAAATCTTCCAAGCAAGATAACTGTTGCCGGATAAACAACAAATGCGGATTATTGCTGCAGCTGAGGCAGCAATAGAATCCATTTGGATCGATAATAAATCTAATTAGATTAGATATAGTTCTGTTAGCAGCTGAGCTAGGCGTCAGCACAGGCTAAGGAATTAAAGGTCTCATCGACGATCCAGATATATACTTATATATCATCTGATTCGTTCGGATCATACATCGTGGCGATGTGATGATCGTATAAATCGCGTCAAACGATAATTATGCAAATCCGCTGACGAAAACCTTTCCTCAGCAATTTGAGCGAACCGTACATAGTTCGGGTGTAGGACACTCGAGTGACTGGCTATGTGCCAAGTGGGAGATTGTTGGATAATATGACCCATAGCGTCACTATTTGCACAGATCATTGTGTTGTTGTAGCAAATTAACTATGTAACAAGGAATTGCACTCTCGTCATTTGTGATTAGATCACCATAATATATATAAATGAAGAGAGGTCCCTATGATTAGTTCCTGGATTGAGATGATATGAGACAGTATCAGTCCACGAAGGATTAATCATTAAATATCCCTAGCCGTAGTATTATCAAGACTGGACACGATAATGCGGAATAGGCTAGTATTGCACTTGTGCGCGTTGTGAGGGCACAACGGCATAGTTCTCATATATATAAGTATTGGATACTTGTGCAAGTGCGATAGGAGGTCGTGTTTCACCGATGGTACGGGAAACAGCTTCGCTCTGGATAGACCCTTCGGAATCCCATTGGTATTATGACTAGGTGTCTATGGGAGGCCGAAATCAAGGTAGGTGTGTATAGTCTTAACCTGAGACTTACATCGCTAATACTTACGACAATCGGTAAACTTTGGTTTGGTGTTGGGGGATCTTAACTGGTTCTGTGTTCACCTCTTCTGGGTTTATCAGGAATCGTAGTGTATTGGATGTGATGTCAAGACGGAAGTGTCACTCCAGTCATAGTGGAGATGATGTCACGCAGGATACGGTATTAGTGCTCTTAAGTGATGCGCATCCAATCGTGATATTATGACCAGGTCATGAATATCCGATTATCGAGACTAGTTACCAGACATCTGATATGTGTTTCGGACGGGGAAGACACTTATCCAGCCCCAGCCCTAGCACGTGACTATCCGATACTGGGCCGATATGCACAATACAATTGTATACTACGCTTGATACAGATCTTTGATATTCTTTGATGAATATGTCCGGAGAACTTGGGAAGACTTGGTGCTTTGCTAGGAGTCGACCTTGTCTCGTAAATTGGTAGAACGTAGTACTTGGTACGTACGTGATTCGGATACTCCGACGACCGTATTTACTGCCAGATTATCCGGGGATCTCATGGGTCGCTTCCCGATAATCCACCGATGACGCACAACTCGCACTCTTGAATAATCTGGGATTATAATAGAAGAGAGAGAAAATTAATCTAGGATTAATAACGGAGATATTTTATCCGGGATAAAATGTCGTCTAAAGAGAGAAGCGATTAATTTGGAATTAATCGTTAAATTAATATATTCGATATATTAAACGAAATTAGATTTCGACGCGGAATTAAAATTAGATTTTAATTCGGGCAAACGAGTTAATTTAGAATAATTCGTTAGCGACGTGAATAATAATTTCGTTAGCCGCAATTATTCGATTTAATTAACGTCGCGACGTAAGCTCGGTATTTCGGAAATATCGAACCCGAACGCGTGAGTGCACGTGGGCCACTTTCATTTGGAAACGAGTGGGGCCCACATGACACATGTCATATTATGCATTATTTAATTCTAATGCATTGCATGAAGATTGTGTACAATACACTCAATGGTTTTGCATGGAGTTTGAGTGTTTGACACTCTAAGCCATTGCATGTTTTGTGTCATAAGTTTATTATTTATTTAATAAACATTATGGCATAAATATAAATTGATTTTTGGTAAATCATTTTAACTTAACACATTACATTTTCTCTCAAATCTCCTCATCTCTCTCACGCAAACAAGAAGCTATTCTTCACTGGTTTTGAACCAGTTTGGGCGTGACTTTAGGGGAGCAAGAGTGGTTTCTCATGGTGAGAAATCAAGTGCTAGCACACTTACAAGTCTTGCGAAGGTGGTAGGGAGGTTCACCCATGCGGGCATCCCACGGATGGTCTCATCCGGGAGTTTTGAGCTTCGTTTTGAGACCCGAAATTCTGTTTTGCAGGGACAGTGGACTGTTGCAGTGGGGTGAGCAAGGCAGTGCGTTTTTTTGCCTTCATTCGTCTCCAAATCGACTCAACCGATCAATGTGAGTATTCCGCTACCTCCGTTGATGTATTCACGCATTATTTCATGTCTTGATTTGATCTTAGGACCTTAGAATAAACCAATAAATCATGCATAACTAAACAACATATTGATTCAAGTAAGAAAACTAAATAACAAAGCAACACAACAAAAGAAAGATGGTGCCGTTTACCCAAGCGGTACGTGGAGTTGTGGCCCGAGTACAGATCATATTACCGTCCATTCGGAATCGGCTATGAAATTTATGTCCGGGTTTTCATCCGATATAACCGCGAGAGTTGACACATCTCTCATTCATCCAATACCCACAACATATTACATTTCATAATCATGCATATTTATCTACTCAAAGACCACAACATGCATCCATAAACGACTCTCATGCGAATGGAATTCAATAATAATAAAAAAACGAATATAAACAAATGAAAAGTACCATCAGTCTAACCTTTTAAATCACCTCTCGGATGTACGGTAAACGATCGTAGGAAGGGTGGATGCTCCGCAACTCTCCCAGTTCACTGGTTCACTGTTCTCGTTCGTTGTCTTTACTGTTTTGAGTCGTCGTTCTCCGTCTTTTGCTATTGTTCCCCTCGTGGTTTCGCTGCCGTTTCCTTTTATCTTTTGCTTACTGTTTTTGGGTGTCTTCTTCCTGTAATTTTTATGTGTGTTGTGTATGAGTTAGGGACTAGCTAGTAGCTAGGGACTAGGGTTGAGAAGGTTGGTGAAGGGTTCTTTTTATAGGCAAAGGGTTAGGTTTGACAAGGAAAGGGATTTGATTTGGTTTGGTTAAGGGAAGTCAAAGATTGAGGGGGGACAAATCTTGGCTAGATAGGGAATGTTGAATATTTGATTGGCTTGGATTAGGAATACAATATTTTAAGTTTGGGAACAATCTTATTAGATTGGGAATATAATTGGTTGATTGATTTTAATTAGGCATGATTATATTTTGATTTAGTATGTGATTTGTTTAATTTAGGCATGATTTTAGTTTAAGTTGGTAATTGTTTTTTTATGTTTGGTATATGTTTTATTTAATTATTTAATTAATTTATTATTATCTTATTAGTTAATGTTTTAATTAATATTTATTTATTTAAATTGGGATGTGTTTTATGGGCTTTGGGGGGCTAATTGGGCTGAATGTGAGGCTAGCAGCAAAACCAAAATTACCGACACCGTTCGAACGCTCTCCTCGAACGCGGCACGAACGCCGCAATCCGTTTGACGTTCGAACGTAAACACGAACGCAGAACGAACGAAAACAGTGAACCTTGTTTATTCTGAATTCCCCTTCCGATGTCCGTTCCCGTGACCTCCGTGACTTAAAACGTAGTGTCTCCAAAATGAGACTCATCATAGGGACTTATGTGTAAAATTGTAGTGCCTACAGCCATGCCTACCCAATTCTCCAGAAATATTCTTAATGGAATATTCGATCTATATCAGGTGTAGTATACCATAGTATTGTGTATTGCGATCCAGTATCGGATGTCACGTGCAAGGCCTGGGGCTGGAATAATGTCTGCCACGTACGAAGCACATATCGGATATCAAGCAACTAGTCTCTTTGAATCGGATAATCATGACCTTGTCATATTATCCCGATGGTTGCAACACAATAGAAAACCAGTTCTGAATCCCTGCGTGATCATCATCTCCATATGTCTGAAGTGATACTTCCGTCTTGACATCACATCCAATACACTACGATTCTCAATAAACCCAGAAGAGGCGTACACAGAACCTGTTAAAGCCCTGGACGACCAAAACCAAAGTTTATTGATTGTCGCAAGTACTAGCGATGCAAGTCTCAGGTGAAGACCAAATACACCTACCCTGAAGCGGACTCCCATAGACACATATACATACTACTAATGGGATTCCGCGGGGTCTATCCAGAGCGAAGCTGTTTCCCGTACCATCGATAAAACACAACCTCCTATCGCACTTGCATAAGTATCCAATACTTAAATATATGAGAACTATGTCGTTATGCCCTCATAACGCGCACAAGTGCAATACTAGTCTATTCCGCATTATCGATGTCCAATCTCGATAATACTACGACTAAGTATATTTAATGATTAAACCTTTATTGATTGATATTGTCTCATATCATCTCAATCCGGAATTAATCATAAGGACTTCTACCATTTATATATCAAAGTAAATAAATTACAAAACGGTAAAAGGCAATTTCATTACTACATAGTTAATTTTGTACAAAAACACAATGTCTTTTACAAACAATGACGCTATGGGTCATAACTGTCCAACAATCTCCCACTTGGCCTATAGCCAGTCACTCAAGCATCTAATACCTGAACTATGTACATGTCGCTCAAACTTTTGCTGAGGAATAGCTTTCGTTAGCGGATCTGCCATGTTGTCATCTGATGCGACCTTCTCGACCTTCACATCGCCACGATATATGATCTCTCGAATCATATGGAAACGTCGAAGAACATGCTTGGATCATTGATGAGACCGCGGTTCCTTAGCCTGTGTTATAGCCCCGTTATTGTCACAATACAATGGAACAGGCTCAACTGCTAACGGAACTACTCCTAATCCAATTAGGAATTTTCGGATCCAAACTGCTTCCTTTGGCTGCTTCAACTGCAGCAATGTACTCCGCTTCTGTTGTTGAATCGGCAACAGTCTCTTGCTTGGAAGATTTCCAGCTCACTGCTCCATTATTCAAACAAAATATGTACCCGGATTGCGACTTGCAGTCGTCTTTGTCGGTTTGGAAACTTGCATCGGTATATTCAGTTACCACAAGTTCTCCATCTCCATAGATTAAGAAAGCATCCTTAGTTCGTCTAAGATACTTAAGGATGTTCTTAACTGCCATCCAGTGACCTTCACTGGGATCGGCTTGATATTGACTACACATGCTCAAAGCATATGAGACATCAGGTCGCGTACATATCATGGCATACATGATCGATCCGACTGCGGAGGCGAACGGTATCCGACTCATTTGTCTCTCTCATCATGAGTTTTAGGACACATGTCCTTAGATAGATAGACACTGGCAACAGTCCCCTTTGAACTGATCCATGTTGAATCTCTTCAACACCTTGTCAATGTACGTACTCTGGGTGAGTCCAAGCAGCTTTCTAGATTTATCCCGGTTTAGATCTCTTTATTCCCAGAATAAAGGCTGCTTCTCCCAGATCTTTCATGGAGAATTTCAATGAAAGCCAAGTTTTCACCCGACGTTAGCATGGGAATGTCATTGCCTATAAGCAATACATCGTCACATAAGGACAATAAAAGTCAGTGCACTCCCACTAACCTTTCTCATATACACAAGGATCATCTTCATTTTGAATGAAATCATATTCCTTTATGATCTCATCAAAACGTTGGTTTCATGACCGTGATGCTTGCTTCAGTCCATAAATGGACCGATTTAACTTGCAAACCTTGTTTGTAAGTCTAGGCACGATAAAACCGTCAGGCTGTTGCATATAAAAATTCTCCGAAAGGTTTCCGTTAAGTAAAGCGGTTTTAACGTCCATCTGCCATATCTCGTAATCGAAATATGCAGCAATAACAAGCATTATCCGAATGGATTTAATCATGGCAGCGGGTGAGAAAGTTTCGTCGTAATCGACACCATGTCGTTGATGATACCCCTTCGCTACAAGCCTAGCTTTGTACGTTTGTACGTTGCCATCCATGTCGGTCTTCTTCTTGAAGACCCATTTGCATCCAATAGGCTTTACGCCATCTGGTGCATCAACCAGTGTCCAAACATGGTTGGTGTACATGGAATCTATTTCGGACTTCATGGCCTCTTGCCATAAAGTGGAATCGATATCTTGTATCGCTTCCTCATACGTAGCCGGTTCGTTATCCTCAATGAGATTAATATCTACATGAGGTGAGATCAGGAACCCATACCTCTCAGGTTGTTTCCTGACTCTCTCCGACCTACGCGGTCCTTGTGTAATAGAAGATTGTGGTATAGTCTCATCCCAGATGGACTGTTCTTGTTCCATTGAGGATTCTATGCCAGGAACAGTATCACTCTGATTTTCATCGAGTTCTACTTTCCTCCCACTAACCACTGCATCTAGGAATTCCTTCTCAGGAAAACCTCATATAGAGCAACAAATATTTGTTCTCTCGTGGGTGATAGAAGTAATATCCTTTGGTTTCCCTAGGATATCCTACGAATAGGCATTTATCCGATCCGATTGGGTTCAAGTTTGGTACCTTCCTAACGTTTGACGTATGCCCAGCATCCCCAAATCTTCAGGAATGAGAAACCCGGTTTCTTTCCTGTCCATATTTCATATGGTGTCTGTTGTACAGACTTTGACGGAACCTTATTCAAAATAAGAATTGCACTGTTTAATGCATATCCCCAGAAGGAAATAGGTAACTCAGTGCGACTCATCATAGACCTAACCATGTCCAACAAAGTTCGGTTTCTCTTTCTTCGTTTGGACACACCGTTTAATTGCGGTGTTCCAGGAGGAGTCCACTGTGAAAGAATACCATATTCTTTCAAGTAATCTAGAAACTCATTGCTCAAGTATTCGCCACCACGGTCCTGACCGTAATGTCTTTATACTTTTACCGGTCTGTTTTTCAATTCGTGTCGAAACTCTTTGAATTTCTCAAAAGTTTCCGACTTGTGTCTCATAAGATACACATAACCATAACGCGATGTCCATCCGTAAAGGTTACGAAGTATTCGTATCCACCTCTAGCCTGGCTAGACATGGGCCCATATACGTCACTATGAACGAGGGCTAACAGTTCAGTGGCGCATTCACCTTTACCGCTAAAAGGTGATTTAGGCATTTTGCCTAATAAGCAAGATTCGCAGACGTCATATGAATTTGGATCAAATCCGTCCAAGTACCCACTCTTCGAAAGTGTGGATATGCGAGTCTTGTTTTTGTGTCCCAGACGACAGTGCCACATGTAAGTTTCATTTTCATTACTCATTTTGAGCCTTTTGTTTGTTATATTATATGTTGGAGATAGATTTATATTCAAAATATAATGACCATTATTTGCAACAACAGTGCAATTTCTACATCATTTTTATATACAAAACACCCGGTGTTCCGAAATACAAAAGTATACCCACATTGGGTCAACATAGATACATAAATAATATTCCTAGTCAAACTAGGTACATAATAACAGTCATTAAGTTCAAGTACATGCCCCGAGGGCAGTTCTAAAACAAAAGTGCCAACGGCCAAAACGGCGACTGGTGCCCCATTTCCGACTCGTAGATCAATCTCCCCTGAGGCCAGTCTCCTGCTAATCCATAGATCCTGCACATCAGTACATATATGAGTACCACAACCAGAATCAAAAATCCAATTTTTAAAACTAGAAGTAGTCATGTTTATTTCAATAACAAACATACCTGAAGCCGGTGTCTTGCCCGCTTTAATCTCCTTCTGGAGCCCCTTGTACTCGCGGCAGTCACGCTTCCAGTGACCCCGCTTGCCGCACTGGAGGCAAACATCCTGAGATTTGTCCTTAGGCTTCCCAGAAGCCTTTGAGGATTTGGCCTTGCCCTTTCTTTTATGCTTCTTCTTCTTCACACCTCCAGTCGCCTTGGGCCCAACCCCCGGTGTCTGAGATGTCGAAGCAAAGTGTGCCTCGCGCTTTTTTCCTTTAAGTAGCTCCTTCTCAGCTTCCTTGAGAATTGACAACAACTCTCCAATAGTATCATCTGTGTTCATCAAGTTATAGCTTATGATGAATTGTTTCCAAGTATCGGGGAGAGATTGCAAGATCATATCTATAGTAATCTCAGCCTCTAAGACTATCCCCATCTCAGCCAGCTCATCTATGTCTGCAATCATCTGTACCACATGGGACTCAACAGACATGCCTTCTTACATACGTGATGGAAGAGCTTCTTGTGTTAACTCATATCTCTTCGACCTTCGGTTAGATCGGTGAAGATCGTGCAACCTCGCCAACATGTTATAGGGATCCAAGTCTCTGTTCTGTCGACGGAAATGTTGAGTCATGGAAGCAAGCATAATAGACTGAGCAGTATCACAATCATCGCTGTGAGTCTTCCAAAGCTCCAGCTCAAGTAGCTCATCAGGTTTGGGCTTAGGCCCAAGAGGTCTCTGTATAGTATATAGTAGCCTCTCGGCTCCAATGACAATCCTCAGATTCATTTCCCAATCGGCAAAGTTCGTGCCCTTGAAGACATTTTCGCCCATGATAATGTCTCAGACATTTCCCTTTCCTGTCATCTTGATTACGATAGTCTAACTATCTAATCAACGATATATAGGTACAGTCTAACTGTTACAAGAAAAATAACATTGTATTAGTCCAACTAATAATATAATTTTGACGAAATAATTATGTAAGAGCTTAAAGCTAAGTATCTGAATGAAATTGCAAATTCAATACAAGCCTCCCACTATTTTTCGGCGAGCCTCTAACCCAATGTCGAGTACTCGGGAAACCCAGTTTCCTAGTGGGCTAGGATCCCGTTAAATAACACACAACCTTGACTTTGGCCAACAAGCTGTATGATATTTAACCCTAGGTCGAGTACTCGAAGATCAATTGGATCTTATCCAATTCCTAGATCCGGTAGGTGGACATCCAAGTCCGAAACATATATACAATATATATGCCAATATATCCAATATATTTTCCTAACCTTTTTCCTCTGAATCAACTAAGCCTTGGCTTTGGCACAACAAGCTTAATGATTCCAGTTAAGCGGGACCCATTGACATGGAAAGTTTCGTAATCGATGTCGATGGACAAGAAGTGATCTTGACCTTGGCCAACAAATCACGACTTGGACAAGACACCGATATGGAACAAAACTCTCATGATTCAAAGACATCCACAATTGACAAAGGTCTTGACTTTGGCCATAAACCAATTCCATCTTTGGATCTTGAGTAGAATCACTCAACGGAAGGAAAAACGCTTAATATATTTTGAGGGTTTTTCGCGTAAATTGGCAACCAATTTATTATCTTTGTTAAGGTCTCATCATCATCACACCCTTAAGCATGCTTCTAAAACATCATAAGGCGCGAAAGTAAATTAATAACGATATACGGATGGATATTTAAACAGATTGTTCCTAGAACAAATCGCTCCATTTCCTCTCCCCGGCTAGCACTATTCTACTTCTACTCTACCCAATTACATAATACAATAATAGAAACCTCATTAACATTGAGGGGAATTAGGTGAGAAAAAATAAAAATCAATAGAGAGAAAGGCTGGACACGCAGGTCCAATTTATAAATTCCAAATTTACAATAATTTCCAAAATTACCATTTCCCTTCTAATATCCATCTGATATAAGTTATTCATTCATCACATCCATATATTCATTCATGCATGTTATTCAATCAAACTAATCAAATTAATTATCTTGGAATATTAGTGATCATCCATGTTCAAACAATGATTTGATTTGCGCGAGTCCAACTCGTTTGAGAATAAGTACTTAAAGTACGAATTCTTGAATTATATCGAACTACTCGTTAAATCTAATTTAATTCGTATTCAATACTAATTCATGTATTTAATTCCAAATTAAATATCTACACTTTTTAATGCGCTTTAACGACTAAGATTCCAAATCTAATCTTATCGGGTCTCAAAGCCCAACTAACATCCAATGTTCGTTTAATTAAAGTCCGATGGGCTTTCAATTGATTTTATAAGGCATGGGCTTTGGTCAATATGGGTCAAACCCAATTACCAAGCCCAATTGAGGAATCACCCTCATATGCCAAAAAACCAATTTTAGCCCATAAGGCCCAATTAAACTTTTAAAGCCCATTTATTACATTTGGACTTAATGGAATGATTTAGGCCCAATTTGGATCCAATCCAATTGGCCTAAACCAATTTGGCCCAACCAAGCCCATTATGCCCAAATATAATAATTTTCAAGCCCAATTCAAAATTAAGCCCATTAATCAAATTTTAATATTCTAAATTTTAAAATCCAATTAACTAAAGTGTAATACATCAATTAATTATCTAAATCCATATTTCCAAAATACAATTAATTAATTAATCATGTTCTCATTTGTTCAACTTATGTCCAACAATTTTTAAATCAAAAATCATCTCATTACATGCAAGGAAGCTCTCGGCTATATTAAGGATTTTTGTCCGATTTCGTTTTTCAATCCGATCGAATTACAAATCGACATTTCCAATTCGTTTCAAGTCATCCAATGATCATCAAAACAAAAATACCAAGACTTCCAAGGGTAATACAAGATTCGGCCATGCCTCTTTTTGGGGGAAAATTCATCCAATTTGTTTTTCATAAAATTGATCATAAACAACTCAAAGTCATCCATCCATAAGCATGCTCAAACAAGTAATTTATTCAAAACATGCTCAAAATCAATTTACCCAAATTTTACCCTAAAATATTTCATGCTTAAACAAGGCTCATTGATACCATTGTTGGTTTCTATTGATGTCCCAAGATCATTTAAGCCATGAAATTGAATGAATACTATAAAGAAATGTGGCGGAAACACACTTACATTGAACAGATTGGATGTGATGCTCAACAAAATTTTACTTCCCTTCAAGCTACTCCATGATTCGGCTAAGAGAAGCTTTGTTGATGAAGATGATGAAGCTCCAAGCTTTAGGATTCCAAGCTCTAAGATTCGGTTCGCTATCACCTTTTATTTGATCCTTGTTGTGCTAGCAAAGATGAAAGAAAAAAATCCAATTTTTCCCTCCAATGGAGCTCACGGTTTCACTGTATTTTGGGAGAGAGAATGAGTTCTGTTTTTCTTCTTCTATTTGGCTTCAAAACGTAAATGAAGAATGAAAAAACAATTACCAAATATTTGGTAAATGGTTTACAAAAGTCAAAGCCAATTTTGGCTCCAAAATTGTAATAAATGGCCACACCTAACTCCATCATGAATAGTGACAACATGTCACTCACAAAAGACTTTGACATCTATCACAATGAATGACAAGTGATGTGACTCGCGATATGACTTGTGGGCCCCACTCGAATTCAAAATGCGAGTGGGCCCGCAAACACTTTCGGGCTCGGTGTCGCTAATTCCAAATTAACGAACTTCTGTCGCGACGTAATAATTATGCCAAGCGAAATTATTATTCACGTCGCTAACGAATTAATTCTAAATTAACTCGTTTGCCCGAATTAAAATCAAATTTTAATTCCGCGTCGAAATCCAATTTCGTTTAATATATCGAATATATTATTTTGTCGATTAATTCCAAATTAATCTTTCTCTCTCTTCAAATAGTACTTTATCCAAGATAAAGTGTCTCCTCAATTAATCCCAGATTAATTAAGTTCGGATCATACGTCATCGGTGAATCTTCGGGAACCGACCCAAGAGATTCTTGGATATGTTGGCAGTAAATACGGTCGTCGGACTATCTGAACACGTACGTACCTCGTACTACGTTTTTACCGATTTACGAGACAAGGTTGGCTTCTAGCAAAGCGCCATGCGTACCCAATTCTCCAGAAATATTCTTAATGGAATATTTGATCTATATCAGGTGTAGTATATCGTAGTATTGTGTATTGCGATCCAATATCGGATGTCACGTGCAAGGCCTGGGGCTGGAATAGTGTCTGCTTTGTACGAAGCCCATATCGGATATCAAGCAACTAGTCTCTTTGAATCGGATAATCATGACCTTGTCATATTATCCCGATGGTTGCAACACAATAGAGAACCAGTTCTGAATCCCTGCGTGATCATCATCTCCATATGTCTGAAGTGATACTTCCGTCTTGACATCACATCCAATACACTACGATTCTCAATAAACCCAGAAGAGGCGTACACAGAACCTGTTAAAGCCCTGGACGACCAAAACCAATGTTTATCGATTGTCGCAAGTACTAGCGATGCAAGTCTCAGGTTAAGACCAAATACACCTACCCTGAAGCGGACTCCCATAGACACATATACATACTACCAATGGGATTCTGCGGGGTCTATCCAGAGCGAAGCTGTTTTCCGTACCAATGGTAAAACACAACCTCCTATCGCACTTGCATAAGTATCCAATACTTAAATATATGAGAACTATGATGTTATGCCCTCATAACGCGCATAAGTGCAATACTAGTCTATCCCGCATTATCGATGTCCAATCTCGATAATACTACGACTAGGGATATTTAATGATTAAACCTTTATGGATTGATACTGTCTCATATCATCTCAATCCGGAATTAATCATAAGGACTTCTACCATTTATATATCAAAGTAAATAAATTACAAAACGGTAAAAGGCAATTTCATTACTACATAGTTCATTTTGTACAAAAATACAATGTCTTTTACAAACAGTGACGCTATGGGTCATAACTGTCCAACAAGTTTCTTATTCAAAAACTTTCTTCATCCAAAAGAAAATTAAATTAAATTTTATTGACATTGGCATTTAAAGTGACAAGTTTATTTACTTTCGAGATCAATTATTCCTCCATTCTAAATAAGCCAATTTGATCATTTTCAACCAGTTGATTGTTGATAAAGGCAAAGATGTGAGGCCGAGACGATCAATAAACGAAAGGTTGAACATTCAAATGCAGGTAGGAATCACAATACTTGTTCTGGATTGTGAAATATCTCAATGAACAGATATTTCTTTCTCTGCCTTGTTATACAAAACCCAGGATATTTTGGACATTCAACCTAGAAAAACAAGCACCAAAACCAAATATCGTGAGAAAAAGTTACGGAAGCTAAAGTAGGCTAAAGAAAATCAGAATTATAAAGTCGATCTAGTGAATTAATCGAACAGACCCCCCTCTCTCTCAAATGCTAAACACGAACAAGGTATCAATAGCTCTCGACTCATGCCCTTCTCTCCCTTCTGAATCCTCACGACACTTCACAAAAAAATCACAAAACAAATAACCAAAAAACCTAAACACTCCTCACTCTCTCATCTCTCAGCACATTCAAACCCAATAAACCCTAAGCAAAGCCCAGCACTGACCATAAAAATAAAGAAGCAACCGAGCAGTAAACAAAGTAGCAACCATCAATAGCAGAATCAACCATGCAGTAAACAAGCAAAGAAGCAACCATCAAAGTAGAATAAACCGTGCAGTAAACAACCAAAGAAGCAACCATCAAAGCAGAATAAACCGTGCAGTAAACAAGCAAAGAAGCAACCATCAAAGCAGAATAAACCGTGCAGTAAAAAAAAGGGAAAAAAAGAAGATGGATCAAGTTTACCTGAGATTTAGAGGGAGACCTGATGACAGAGAGTGAGATTGAGAGAGGGCGTGGTGAATTTGAGAGATTTAGGGATTTTGAGTGAGAGGGAAAACGAGTGATGAGTGACGGGGAAAAAGGAAATGCTTATTTAAGAAAACTTAGTGACAGAATTTTTTTCCGTCGCAAAATAGAGACGGAAATGAAAATTCCATCGCAATATTAGCGATGAAATATAGTATTCAATTGTAATATTAGCGACGGAATTAGTATTCCGTCACAATATTTAGAGACGGAATTCGTATTCCATTGCAATCTATAGCGACAGAATACTAATTCTGTCACAATATTTAGCGACAAACTAAATTTTGTAGTAATATTAGTGACGGAATACTAATTCCGTCGCTATATTTAGCGACGGAATAAATTCCGTCTCTATATTTATCAACGGAATACGAATTCCATCGCAATGAATAGAGATAGAATACTAATTTCGTCGCTATAGTTAGCGACATAATTTCGTTCCGTCTCTCCGTCGCAATTCCATTTCAATATATAGAGACAAATTATAAAATCCGTCGCTATTCCATCGCTGTTGTTCCCTCAATTTTATTCCCGCCACAATTAGTTACGGAATTTTGTCCCGTCGTTAAATTTCGTAGCTATTGATTTAATCCATTTCAATTCCGTCGCTATTTCGTTTCTAAAGTTTGAAACAGATTGTTCCATCGCTACTTTCCGTCGCTAAATTTGTTTTTTCTTGTAGTGAACCTAGCCCAACATTGGTAAAGTGTTTCATTTGACTTTTGTGTGAAAGTTGTGATTCTCCTCTTAAAGAAGTTTGTCTTATGAGGGGGAAATAATATTTTTAGAAACTGTTCTTGTAAATCATCCAATCTTTGGATGGATCATG
>SKCR01053544.1:0-30276 GCA_019454045.1 Zanthoxylum bungeanum | reverse complement strand
TTCGTGGACTGATACTGTCTCATATCATCTCAATCCAGGAACTAATCATAGGGACCTCTCTTCATTTATATATCTATGGTGATCTAATCACAAATGACGATAGTGCAATTTCCTTGTTACATAGTTAATTTGCTACAGGAACACAATGATCTGTGCAAATAGTGACGCTATGGGTCATATTATCCAACAGTGTGATGGGCAATGCTTTGTCTACCCCAGGCATGTCCTCATGGACCAAGCAAATACTTTGGCATATCTGACCAATACTTCTTCTAATTTCTTCCCTCTCCACGGAGGTGGTAACTTCACTTGCAATCAGAATTTCCATGGGGGTTCTCAGATGTACCCAAGTTTAATGCAGTAGTTCTGGCTGAACTGATATCAATATGCTTGATCGTGTAGAGCAAAGGAAATGACTCAGGCAAGTAAGCAAAAGAAATGTCTTTATTATTGGATAGTGCAGAAGTACATTCAAACAAATCAGGAAGGTAAATGTTTCCTCATCTATAGACACTTCTTCCTATGCAACCAGGTTTTCTTCAGGTTTTTTATCCTCTCCCAGAGTCAGGCTCTCCAACTTCATCAATTCTTCTTCCAAATTCTCTGCTTCTTCCACAACTTCTTCGGTCAGCAGCTTCTTGCCCAGCATCTCTTGGAAGATCTCGAAACCAGACACCACAATCCCATTAACTTCTATTGGTTCGGGCTCACCCTGATACCCTGAAGCCTTCACAAAACAATCTGCCAGTTTCAACCCTTTCTTTTTAACCTTCGGCTTTTCTTCATCAGATTTGTACCCCAAACCCCTCGAGTAGTCTGTCCTCTGAAGTCTGGCAGTTTTGAACCCTCACCCGGCTCGAACTTCATTTTTTCCATGACCCTAACTACCTTAGGATCGACCCATTCCTCAAAAGTTGCCGACACTTGGAACCTCGTGAAAGGTTGTATTTCCAAAGCAGCCACAGCATTGTCTACCTCAGCTCGGATGGTGACAATTTCTCCTCCATATGGGAACTTAATCATCTGATGCATAGTGGAGGGCACGCCCCCAAGCTTATAAAACCAAAGCCTTCCCAACAATAAAACAAAAGTGGCTGGGATATCCAGCACTGTGAACTCAAATTTGTCCTCAATAGAACCAACCTTGACCGCCGCTACAAATGTACCCTCAACTCCTTTCTTACTATCATCATAAGCCTTGATAGTCATACTAGAGGGATCTAGATTGTTGTTTTCATACCCAGCTTGGCCAAAATCTTCGACGGGCAAACATTAATGGATGAGCCGTCATCCACCATCACACAATAGGTCCTTTTACCCCTCACTTTAGCTCTGATAAACAAAGGTCTATTATGATTTCTCCCCTTAGCTGGGAGTTCTTCCTCAAAAAAAGTGATTGCCTGCAAACCCTCTTTTTGCACTAACCCAACAAACATTGCGGGGTTGGCATCCTCCGTCACCACTATCTTGCTTAAGGCCTCAACCATGGCCCGCCTGGGTCCCTGAGATGCACACAACAAATCCCAGATACTCACTTGTGCTTGGGTTTTCCTTAATTGCTGCAGCACTACATCTCCCTCGGCATTATCCCCATTTTCTGCCACTTCTCTTCCTCCAGTCAACACTTCTTTACCTTTATCAGTCATAACATTGTAGAAACGCCCGCTGCGTGTCATACCCCTCACTTCTTCTTCATCACTACTAGAGAAGTCCGCCCAGAAACTTTTCCCATGTTCGGTTTCATCTTCGCTGTTACTATCCCAAATCCCAAGTAAAACGGCTTGGAGGTCAAAGGATTTGAGGACAAGGTTCTCGGGTAGGCCAGAGTTTATCATATAAGTTGGTGGCGGGACAGAGTGTAATTGGCAAAGGGTTCTGGTGTGTATTGGGCCATTCCGTTTCAAGGTCGGGTATCTTTTGGAGTCTATAAGGTCTTGGATTTCATGGCGGAGTCGGGCACAGTTGTCGGTATCGTGGCCTTTCTGTTGGTGGAATTGGCAATATTGGTTTAGGTTAAGAGTGTGGGTGGTGGAGGGTTTGGGAGTGGTTTGGTTTCTAGGGGTTTCAGAAGTCCTTGTCTCTTCAATTTCTCCAATACTTTGGACAAAGGTCTACCCAAGTTGGAGAATCTCCGGTTTCGGATAGCGGCAATCTTAGCAGAAACGGGCGTTTGTTCCCGATGTCCCCCCAATGGGCCTCTGTTCAGACCATAGAATTTTCTATTCTCGGCCTCTTCTCCTCAATATCCATGACAGTTTCCCTCAACTATCGGAAGTCATTGATCATGGAGGTCATCCTCCTCAGTTTCCCATAGATGGAGGGCTTGGTGCCCTTAATGATCATTTTTATCTGGTCCTTCTCCGAGGGCCTAGTCTGCATCTTTAAGAGCTGGCTTCTCCAGCGGTCCACATACTCCTTGAAACTCTCTTCCGGTTTCTGCCTGGTGTTCTCCAGATCACGGAGTGAAAGATCTATCTCCAAGTCTGTGACATACTGTTTCAGGAATGCATCAACCAATTCCCACCAATCTTCCCTAACTTTCTTCTCAAGGTTGTGATACCATACCACCGGTGCCCCCTCGAGTGACATTCCAAACATCTTCTGTACCTGTCACTTTGTCAAACCCACAGAACTCATAACTGACACATATTGATGGAGATGAACCCTGGAATCACCATTCCGTTGACCTTAGCCATATCTGGCATATTGAACTGAGCAGGCAACTGTTCTTCGAAGGTCATTGCCTCATAATCTAACAACTATTCATGTTTACCCTTCATGTTTACCCCTCACATTCTCAGAATTCCCCCCGGCATGGGGTACAGCCATACCAGCCACAACAGTAGTCAAGGCTTGCAACTGTTCAGTAATTTTGGCGAGACCGTTTTCCAATTGATTTATTTGGGATACCTCGTTATCGGATGTACTCATATCTGTTACCGGTCTTTTAGTGAGTCTTCCCTCTTTCCTAACCCAACAGGAATCTATGATGTCTTTTATAGACATAGAGGGTGTTAACATTTTATATGTATGCATGAGATGAATGAGATGCATGCGATACAAGAGATATATCAACTCATTAAAATTTTCACACAAATCGACCCATCATCATTTTAGGATCTTTTGGGCCAACTGTCATAGGAGTGAACTCGTCCCAGTTTAAATTGCCCAACAAGTTCACATCTCATGGCAAGAAGTCCAACCGTATCCAAATGATAATGCTCCCAAACACAAACATACAATGGCCCAATGGCGTTTTAGATGCTTTTGGCCCAATCATCATAAAATACGTTCTTGTCCCAATTTAAATGGCCCAACAAGCCCATACTTCATGACAAAAGGTTCTAATGGATCAAAACGACAGTGCTCCCAAACACAAGCATACAAAATTAATTTCTACAGAGTGGCCCATCAACATTTCAGAAGCTTTTGGCCCAATTGTCACCGGATACGAACTCGTCCCAGTTTAAATGGCCCAACAAGTTCGCATTTCTGACAAGAGGCCCAACTGCATCCAAATGAGGATGGTCCACAAGCATAAGGAAATAGTTGCTATAGGCCATACAACCCCGGTCTACGTGTGGTTTTGTGGGAGTCTAGACAAAGACTCTCACTTGCGAAGGATTGCCCACAACTAGGTCTCCCCACTCAAGGGTTCGAGCGACCAAGTGAGCGCACCTTTTTTATACCTTATAGTACGTGCCAACGAGTTATGGTGTGTGAGTGACTGTCAGATGGATTTCCCATTGTAGATCCCCAGAGGGAGGGTGGAGCGAGGCTCTCTTAAGTACCATAGCCTCTTAGGGGTGACAGGAATAAACAACGAGAACGCGTTCGAACGGTAAACATAAGGTTTGCATTCGTATAGCGTTTGAGAATGCGTTCGAACGGGACCGGACCTGATGAAACAAATGCATGCACGTTCGAGTTGCGTTTGTAAACGCGTTCGAACGATAAACAGAAGGTTCGCGTTCATATAGCGTTTGAGAACGCGTTCGAATGGGACCGACCTGATGAAACAAATGCATGCACGTTCGAGTAGCGTTCGTAAACGCGTTCGAACCGTAAATAGAAGGTTCGCATTCGTATAGCGTTTGATAACGCGTTCGAACGGGGCCAGACAGAAAACATGCGTTCATGCGGCGTTCTGAAACGTGTTCGAACGGGATTACAGCAGTGACCTCCAAAATGCAGTAAACAATAAGACACATACATGAACGGATGAATAGATGACACCTAATAAATAATAACGGGCTAAAAGGTGCGGCAAAGCATCGTGGTAAAGGATTTTACCCCCTCGAAATAGAGGACCTTTAATCCGACTTACTAAGCCCATGCGTAATGCAACATGATGCATGATTATGCAAGAAGATGACATATGAAAAAAAGCGAAAAACGAAACGAAAGGCGCGGTGAAGTATCGTGGTAAAGGTTCTTTAATCCAACTTACTAAGCCCATACGCATCACATCATAGTGCATATAAAAATAAAGATAACAATATCGGACTTCGTATACCCGATTGAACATATCTCATATTCAACCGAATATACATCATCCGGCGCGGCAAAGCCTCGTGGTGAAGGATTTTAACCTCTCAAAATAGAGGACCTTTAATCGTACTTACTAAGCCCATGCGCAAAAACACAATACACATATAACACAATACACATAAAAAAGTAAAGACAATGATATCGGACTTCGTGTATCCGATTGAACATATCTCACATCCAATCGAATATACATTATCCGGCGGGGCAAAGCATCGTGGTAAAGGATTTTAACCTCTCAAAATAGAGGACCTTTAATCACACTTACTAAGCCCATGCGCTTTATCTCATCATAATTCATATAAAAATATAAATAATGATATCAGACTTCGTATAACCGATTGAACACATCTCACATTCAAACGAATATACATCGTCCGGTGCGGTGAAGCATCGTGGTAAAGGATTTTAATCCCTCGAAATAGAGGACCTTTAATCGCACTTACTAAGCCCATACGCTTGACCTCATCATTACTCAAACAAATAAGATACAGAAAATAAATAACGACGATAAACAACTCAAGATAAAATAAAGTATGTGTCGTGTACTCAAGTGGTACGTGGAGTTGTATCCTGAGTACAGATCATTTTACCGTCCATTCGGAACGGCTATGAAATTTATGTCCGGGTTTCCATCCTATATACCACGAGAGGCGACACATTTTTCATTCATTTAAGGGCTACAATCATGGACTAATAAACGACTCTCATGCGATAAATAAAAATGATAAAACAGTTAAAAAGATAGATGGAAATAATAGGAAAAGTACCCTCAGGTCTAATCTTTTATGTCGACTCTCGGAAGTACGGTGCACGGTCGTCGAAAAGGGGGGGAATGCTCCGCAACCCCTCTGATTCACAGGTTCACGCCTTTCCTCGCTGTTCCACGGCTCAAGCTACTGTTTGACTCCGATTCGCTGTTGTTTTACTACTGTATTTCTGCTGTATTTTGGTCACTGTTTTTGGTGTTTTAGACTACTGTTTTTGGGTGTTTCTAAAGGCTTTAAGTGCAGTTTTTAGTTCTTGTTTTAGGGATTAAAAGTGCAATTTTTTTTGGTCACTGGTTTAGGTGATTTAGGGGCAGTTTTTTTTTAGGTATTTCGGTGAAATGGGGCTGCTGTATAGGGGCTGTTTCGGTGGTGTTTCAGGTTGTAATGTTTTCGGCAATGGATGGGTTTTTGTTGGTTATTATCTAGGTCCCAAGATCAAACAAGACATGAAAACAATGTGTGAACACATCAACGAAGGTAGCGGAATACTCACATCGATCGTAGTATTATCGAGACAGGACATCGACAATGTGGAATAGGCTAGTATTGCACTTGTGCGCGTTGTGAGGGCACAACGGCATAGTTCTCATATATTTAAGTATATGATACTTATGCAAGTGCGATAGGAGGTTGTGTTTCACCGATGGTACGGGAAACAGCTTCGCTCTGGATAGACCCTTGGAATCCCATTGGTATTATGACTATTGTCTATGGGAGGCCGAAATCAGGGTAGGTGTGTATGGTCTTAACCTGAGACTTACATCGCTAATACTTGCGACAATCGGTAGACTTTGGTCTTGGTGGTACAGGGCTTTAACCGGTTCTGCGTACACCACTTCTGGGTTTATCAGAGAGTCGTAGTGTATTGGGTGTGGATGTCGAGATGGAAGTATCACTTCAGTCATAGTGGAGATGATGTCACGCAGGATACGGTACTAGTGCTCTTGAGTGATGCGCATCCAATCGGAATATTGTGACCAGGTCATGAATATCCGATTATAGAGACTATGTTACCAGACATCCGATATGTGTTTCGGATGGGGCAGACACTTATCCAGCCCCAGCCCTAGCACGTGACTATCCGATACTGGACCGATATTCACAATACAATGGTATACTACGCTTGATACAGATCTTAAATATTCTTAAATGGATATGTCCGGAGAATTGGGTAGACTTGGTGCTTTGCTAGGAGTCGACCTTGTCTCGTAAATCGGTAGAACGTAGTACTTGGTACGTACGTGATTCGGATACACCGACGACCGTATTTACTGCCAACTTATCCGGGGATCTCATGGGTCGCTTCCCGATAATCCACCGATGACGCATAACTCGCACTCTTAAATAATCTGGGATTATAAAGAAGAAAGAGAAAATTAATCTAGGATTAATTATAGAGATTTTTATCTAGGATAAAATATCGTCTAGAGAGAGATAACGATTAATTTGGAATTAATCGATTAAATTAATATATTCGATATATTAAACGAATTAGATTTCGACGCGGAATTAAAATTAGATTTTAATTCGGCGCGAACGAATTAATTTAGAATTAATTTGTTAGCAACGTGAATAGTGAATTCGCTAGGCGTAATCATTTAATTACGACGCGACGAAAAAATCGTTAATTTGGAATTAACGAACTCGAGCCCGAGTGTGATTGCGAGCGCATTCGTATTTCGAATTCGAGAGAGCGGCGTCGCAAGTCGCATCAAGCGTCAAATCATTAGTCGCATCAAGATTCAAATCACTTGTCACTTTGAGTGATGTGACTTGACAACTTGTCACTTTAATTTAGGTGATGTGAATAGTGATGGACTAGATGTGTAATTGATGTGTATAGTGTTTACCTTTTTGTTTGACTTTTGAAATTCAAATTAAACGTAAATGCAAGTGAAATTAAAGTAAATTTTCACACAAGTATATAAGATATACTTCAAATGCAAATCAAATTAACTTAACACATCTTTCATCTCTCTCATTTCTCTCTTAAAGCTCACGCCCAAACTGAAATATGTGAACTGGTTTTGAACCATTTTAGGCGTGAATAGGGAAGCCAAGAGTTGGGTTTTTATGGCAAAAACCGCAAGTGCTAGCACACTACGAGACTTGCGAAGGTGGTAGGGAGGTTCACCCATGAGCCGGGATCCGTTTGACGAAGCTTGGAGCTCCGTTTCTCAGCTCAAAATTCTGATTTGCGAGAGCAGTGGACTGCTGCAGTGGCGCCACCAAAATAGTAAGTAAAGTGGCTTCATTCGTCTCCAAATCGACTCAACCGATCGATGTGAGTATTCCGCTACCTCCGTTGATGTATTCACACATGTATTTCATGTCTTGTTTGATCTTGGGACCTAGATAATAACCAACAATGGTATCAGAGCTATAGGTTCAAGCATGAAATTGTAGGGCTTAAAATTTGGGTAAATGTTTGTTGAGCATGATTTGAATAAATTGATTGTTTAAGTATGCTTATAACATGTTTAATTTCATTTTGGTTGGACCAATTTGTTGAAAAATGATTTGGAATTATTTTCCCCAAATATTTGACCTTGGCCGAATGTGAATGTGATTTTGGGTTCTTGGAATTTTTTATTTTAATTCATTTGATGAGTTAGAATCATTTTAGTTATGTTATTTTGAATCGAATTGGATTGGATTTCGAATTGGACAAAAACCCAAAAATTCTATGTTGGCCGAATGTTTTGATTGCCCTAATGTCTTGGTAATTTGGATTTGTGACATTGGATGTGTATGAAATCAAATTGGATGGTGATTTGATGTCGATTGTGGGTTCGATTGGATCGAAACCGAATCGGACACAAAATCCTCCTTTGGCCGAGAGCATTAAAAGCATGTAATGGGTTTGATTTTTCAATTTGTGTGTTGGACATATAATAATGAATTGAGTATGATTAATTGGACTAATTTAGTGTTTTGGAAATGTTGATTTAGTTGATTAATCATGTAATGCACTTTAGGTAATTAAATTACGGAATTGGATTCATGAAATTTAATTATTTAGGCTTAAATTGGATTTTTGGTCTTCTAATGTTGTATTTGGGCCTATTGGGCTTGATTTATCAAGTTGGGTTTAGGCCAAGTGGATTGGATCCAATTGGGCCCAAAACCTTAACCATAAAGCCCAAATGCGACTAATGAACCTTTAAAGTTCAATTGGGCCTAATGGGCCTAAATTGATTTCTAGGCTTATGGGGTTTACTCCTTGATTGGGCTTTGGTTCCGAAGCCCATGCCTTAAAGAAATTAATTAAAAGCCCATTGGACTTCAATTGAATTGACGTTGGACGTTAATCGGGCTTTGAGACCCGACGCGATTAAATTTGGAATTTAAGTCGAAAAGGTTTATTAAATAAAGTGCAATATTTAATTTGGAATTGAATAGTGAATTAGTACTAAATACATGTTAAATTAGATTTAATGATGTAGTTTAATTTAATTCATGAATTCGTACTTTAAGTACTTATTCGCAAAAACGAGTTTGACTAGAACAAAATCAAATCGTTGTTTGAAAATTGGATGATCACTTAATTATTAGATTAATTAATTTGATTAGATTGATTGATAGCATGCTTATGTGTGTGAATACGTGGTTGTTGTATGTATATGTATATCGGATGGATATTAGATGGGTGGGCAATTTTAGAAATTGTTGTAATAAATCCGATTTATTAAATTGGACCTGCGTGTCCAGCCTTATCACCTTCATTCTCTTTGTATTCTCTTCTCACCTATTCCCCTCCATGTAAATGAGGTTTCTTTAGAAGTGTAGTGTAACGGGTAGAAGTAATACAAGTGCTAGCTTGAGTGAGAAAGGGAGAGATTTGATCTAAGATCAATGTGTTAAGTATCCATCCGCATATCATTATTATTTTTTTTCATACTCGCTTTATTATGTATTTAGAATGCATGTTTAAGGGTGTATGATGATGAGACCTTAACAAAGATAATTAAATTGGTAGCCAATTTGCACGCGAAAAACCCTCGTTAAATATCAAGCGTTATTTTCCTCCATTGAGTGATTCTTGCTAAAGATCCGAGATTGGCAGGGGTTGTTGGCCAAAGTCAAGCCCTTGTCCGTCAAAGATGTGTTTTAATCATGAGGCTTTGTTCATATCGGTGTCGTGTCCAAGTTGTGGTTTGTTGGCCAAAGTCAAGACCACTTCTTGTCCATTGACATTGATTACGAAGCTTCCATGTCAATGGGTCCGCGCTTGACTGGGATCACTAGGTTTGTTGTGCCAAAGCCAAGGCCTAGTTGATTCAGAAGAAAAAGGTTAGGGTATATATTCGATATATAGGCATATATTAGATATATGTTTGGGACTTGGATGTCCACCTACTGGATCTAGGAGTTGGATGGGATCCAATTGATCTTCGAGATCTACCTAGTTAATTATCATACAATTTGTTGGCCAAAGTCAAGATTGTGTGATATTTAACGGGATCCTAGCCCACTAGGAAACACGGTTTCCCGAGTACTCGACAGAGGGTTAGAGGCTCGACGAAAAATAGTGGGAGGCAAGTATTGAATTTGCAACATTCGTTCGAATACTCGCTAAACGCGCTCATCTATTTTTACTCGTCATATTAATCAAAAGTATTAGTTGGACTAATATTTTATGTTGTTTTAAATATATATATAGTTGGACTATATACAAACTCATTCGATATATAGTTGATTTTATAATTGGATTACAGTAATCAATATAATTGAATTAAAATTATAGTTGATTAAATAATTAGATTATTGTAATCATTATAATGAATAGTACCTTATTAAATGATTAAATAGTTGGACTATTGGATCAATAAAAAGATTGAAAGGTTGAATATTTAAAATATATAATCCTTGGATTAAATGTTTTAAATAATTTAATTTTCAATGGGAATTAATAATAGGTTACTTTATTGGATAAAATAACTAATTATATCTAGGCCCATAATTAAGCAAATAAGTAGAGCATAAATCTTTGGAAGATTTGTGTGATGATGACTTTAGTGCTTAATTTAATATACTTGAAAATAAATCTATCTTTAGATTTATAAAGTATTAAAATTGCAATTTATAATTCTTAGAGCTAATTGACTATTCTAATGGAGAAAAGTCAAAGTTTGCAATTGGGCATGTTGCACAAGTGCACATCATTTCGATATTCTAAAACCCAAGGCTTGGCCAAAGGTTTGTGAAATATTGAAAAGATAATTGACATATCCCAAAGTGACTAACATTTGGATATGGCAGACACGAAGGAATTAAAGAAAGGGCGAAGCTCTGACTTTAAAATATTGTCAAAGTTATGTTCACTACTAGTATTGAAATTGGATTTTAAATACTTAGTGTGGTACATAAAATATATGTATTGATGTTCAGAATCCGCTATGAGCAGGATACTGACTTCAAGCCGAGATTTCTCTGCGAATCGGAAACGGGACGAAAGTCGCTGTTTCGACCGTAGATACCTAAGTTTAGGAACTACCCTTTGGGTATGTACTTAAATTAGGAACTGTTATAATGTAACTAGTTTGACTAGAGACATTATCTCTATATCAGTGTTTAATCCGTTGCGGATAAACCTTTATATTCTAGAACACTAAAGTGTTTTATTATATAAAGATGATACTGAGATAAACACATTAGATGTGAATAACAGAATTTATATTTTGAATATAATAAAATCTCAAACATATAAAAATGACAAATAAATAGCTCAAATTGATTTGATCAATAGAGACTTATTTGTGGCATTGTTGTCTAGGACACAATTAAACGAGACTCGTATATCCACACTTTTGAAGAGTGGGTACTATGACTGATTTGACTATTCAAATAAGGTCTGCGAATCTAGTTTATTACGTAAAGTACCTAAAATACTATTTACTTGGTAATAGTAAAAGGGCCACCGATCTGTTAGCCCTATTCATGGTGAAGTAAGTGGGCCCATATCTAGCTAGGCTAGATGTGAACATGAATATTTCGTGACCTTAACGGATGTGGCATCACGTTATGGTTATGTGTTTCTTTTGAAGACACAAATCGAAAACTTTAAAGTTTCGACACGAAGTAAATAAACAGATCGGGTATAGTATTATTCCGACGGTAAGACCGTAATGGAAAATACTTAAGCAGTAAGTTTCATACGTACATGAAAGAGTACGGTATTCTTTCATATGGGGACTCCTCCTGAGACACGTCAGTTAGACGGTGTGTCCGAACTAAAAACCGAATTTTGTTGGACATGATAAGGTTTATCACGAGTCGCTCTGAGCTACTGTTTCCTTCAATAGGATATGTATTAACAGTGCAAAACTTATTTAGAATAAGGTTCCATATAAATCTGTTTGACAGATGTCATATAGGATATGAACAGGGAAGAAACGAGGTTTCTCATTCCTGATAATTTGGGTATGCCAGGCATAACGTTTGGATGATACCAAACTAAAAGACCCAAATTGGATAAGTGCCAATATAGGTTATCCTAAGGGAAACCATAAGTATAGTACTTATAAATCTCACATGAGAACAATGTGATTGTTGCTCACCATGCGGTTTTCCTGAGAGGAATACCGATATGCAGTGGTCAGTGGGAGGATAGTAATACTCGATGAAAATCGGAGTAATACTGTTCAAGGCACGAAGTCCTTAATGGAACACAAATAGTTCATCTATGATGAATCTATACCATTAATCTTCAAATACACAAGAAACTAGTAGATCGGATAGAGTCAGAAAACAACCTAGGGTATGGGTTTCTGATCTAACCTCATAAAGATGTCAATCTTATGAAGGTATATCCACCGACTACGTTTTGAGGAAGTGATACGAGGTATCGACTCCCTATTATGGCAAAGTGCCATGAGTCCGAAATGGATTCCATGTATAACAACTATTTTGGATACTAGTTGTTGTACCACAAGGCATTGTGCCTATTGGTACATTAAACATCTTCAAGGAAGACATACATGAAGGCAACATACCAACGTACAAAGCTGGCTTTTTGACGGAAAGGTATCGTTATCAACATTGTGTTAATAACGATTCAACCTTTTACCTGTTGCCATGGTAAATCCATTTTGAAGATGTTTGTTGATAACTGCGTATTTCATTTATGAAATGTGTCAGTTATAGATCAAAATCGCTTTCCTGAAAAGGAAACCTTTTGGAGAATGTTTATAACATTCTGACGATTTTGTATAACCGACGAACAAGGTTTGCGGGTTATTCGATCCATGTTTGGATTAATGCAAGCATAAGGTTCTTGAAACTGTCGTTTTGAAATAATCATAATGGTTTATGATTTGACTCAAAACGAATTAATTCTTGTGTATATAAGGAGGTTAGTGGGAGAGCGCACTGATAGTTAAATTCCCATATAGCAATTGATGAAAGCTTGGCTTTCAATAGAAATTCTCCGTAGAATTCTGGGGAGTAACAACCTTATTCAAGGAATAAAGATCTAATGGGATAGATTTGGAGTTGTTAACACTCTCTGGGAATTTGTACATTTAAAATGTACTTGTATTGGTGTCTCATACGCTTCGAGCATATGGAGTCACGATCAGGTCAATCCAAGTGATAGTCACTGGATTGAAGTTAAGAACATCTGTTAGTATCTCAGAGAACTAAAGATGCTATCTTAAACTATGGAGAAGGATAACTTGTAGTGACTGGGATCACTGCTGCAAGTTTCCAAACGATTAAATAATACGGTACTATTAAGTTTGAACACTAGGACAGTGAGCTGGAAATATTCTGAGCAAGATAACGGTTGCCGAATAAACAACAAATGCGGATTATTGCTACATCTGAGGCAGCAAAAGAAGCCATTTGGATCGAAAATAAATCTAATTAGATTAGATATAGTTCTGTTAGCAGCTGAGCTAGGCGTCAGCACAGGCTAAGGAATTGAAGGTCTCATCGACGATCCAGATATATACTTCTATATCATCTGATTCGTTCGGATCACACATCGTGGGGATGTGATGATCGTATAAATCGTGTCAGACGATTATCAAACAAATCCGCTAATGAAAACCTTTCCTCAGCAATTTGAGCGAACCGTACATAGTTCGGGTGTAGGACACTTGAGTGACTGGCTATGTGCCAAGTGGGAGATTGTTGGACAAAATGACCCATAGCGTCACTATTTACACATATGTGTTGTTGTAGCAAATTAACTATGTGACAAGGAAATTGCATTCTCATCATTTGTGATTAGATCACCATAGATATATAAATGAAGAGAGGTCCCTATGATTAGTTCCTGGATTGAGAATGATATGAGACAGTATCAGTCCCCGAAGGATTAATCATTAAATATCCCTAGCCGGAGTATTATCGAGACTGGACATCGATAATGCAGAATAGGCTAGTATTGCACTTGTGTGCGTTGTGAGGGCACAACGGCATAGTTCTCATATATATAAGTATCGGATACTTATGCAAGTGCGATAGGAGGTCGTGTTTCACCGATGGTACGGGAAACAGCTTCGCTCTGGATAGACCCCTCGGAATCCCATTGGTATTATGACTATGTGTCTATGGGAGGCCGAAATCAAGGTAGGTGTGTATAGTCTTAACCTGAGACTTACATCGCTAATACTTACGATAATCGATAGACTCTGGTCCTGGTGGTACAGGGCTTTAACCGGTTCTGCGTACACCACTTCTGGGTTTATCAGAGAGTCATAGTGTATTGGGTGTGATGTCGAGACGGAAGTATCACTTCAGTCATAGTGGAGATGATGTCACGCAGGATACGGTACTAGTGCTCTTGAGTGATGCGCATCCAATCGGAATATTGTGACCAGGTCATGAATATCCGATTATATAGACTATGTTACCAGACATCCGATATGTGTTTCGGACGGGGCAGACACTTATCCAGCCCCAGCCCTAGCACGTGACTATCCGATACTGGACCGATATGCACAATACAATGGTATACTACGCTTGATACAGATCTTAAATATTCTTAAATGGATATGTCTGGAGAATTGGGTAGACTTGGTGCTTTGCTAGGAGTCGACCTTGTCTCGTAAATCGGTAGAACGTAGTACTTGGTACGTACGTGATTCGAATACACCGACGACCGTATTTACTGCCAACTTATCCGGGGATCTCATGGGTCGCTTCCCGATAATCCACCGATGACGCATAACTCGCACTCTTAAATAATCTGGGATTATAAAGAAGAAAGAGAAAATTAATCTAGGATTAATTATAGAGATATTTTATCTAGGATAAAATATCGTCTAGAGAGAGATAACGATTAATTTGGAATTAATCGATTAAATTAATATATTCGATATATTAAACGAAATTAGATTTCGACGCGGAATTAAAATTAGATTTTAATTCAGGCGAACGAATTAATTTAGAATTAATTCGTTAGCGACGTGAATAGTGAATTCGCTAGGCGTAATCATTTAATTTCGACGCGACGAAAAAATCGTTAATTTGGAATTAACGAACTCGAGCCCGAGTGTGATTGCGAGCGCATTCGTATTTCGAATTCGAGAGCGGCGTCGCAAGTCGCATCAAGCGTCAAATCATTAGTCGCATCAAGCGTCAAATCACTTGTCACTTTGAGTGATGTGACTTGACAACATGTCACTTTAATTTAGGTGATGTGAATAGTGATGGACTAGATGTGTAATTGATGTGCATAGTGTTTACCTTTTTGTTTGACTTTTGAAATTCAAATTAAAGTAAATGCAAGTGAAATTAAAGTAAATTTTCACACAAGTATATAAGATATACTTCAAATGCAAATCAAATTAACTTAACACATCTTTCATCTCTCATTTCTCTCTTAAAGCTCACGCCCCCAAACTGAAATATGTGAACTGGTTTTGAACCATTTTAGGCGTGAATAGGGAAGCCAAGAGTTGGGTTTTTGTGGCAAAAACCGCAAGTGCTAGCACACTACGAGACTTGCGAAGGTGGTAGGGAGGTTCACCCATGAGCCGGGATCCGTTTGACGAAGCTTGGAGCTCCGTTTCTCAGCTCAAAATTCTGATTTTCGAGAGCCGTGGACTGCTGCAGTGGCGCCACCAAAACAGTAAGTAAAGTGGCTTCATTCGTCTCCAAATCGACTCAACCGATCGATGTGAGTATTCCGCTACCTCCGTTGAGGTATTCACACATGTATTTCATGTCTTGTTTGATCTTGGGACCTAGATAATAACCAACATTAACAAGGAAAGGAATTTTACATTTAACAGGGATTTGATTTAGTGTCAAACAAGGAAATTCTAAGATTGAGGGGGACAAAATTAGTTCAAATTAGGAAGTCAATATATTTAATTTGTGTTGTTTAGGCATAATATTTGTTAAGTTAGGAATAGAAATATTCTTGATTGGGAATATAATTGGTTGATTGATTTTAATTAATATTTTATTTAATTCCCCATGTGTTAAATATGTGTTTTATTAATTGGGATGTGTTTTATGGGCTTTGGTGGGCTAATTGGGCTGGGGTGTGAGGCTAACAGCAAAACCAGAAATACTGACACCGTTCGAACGTTTATTCGAACCCTACACGAACGAAGACGGTGAACTTGCGAAATGAATCTAATAACGTACTTATTCTGAATTTCCCCTTCCGACGTCTGTTTCCCGTGACTTCCGTGACTTAAAAGGTAGTGCCTCCAAATGAGACTCATCATAGGGACTTATATGCAAAAATGCAGTGCCTACATCTGTGTTTTGGCTCTGATTTTTCACTTTCAAACAACCCCAACACAGCCCTAAAACATCACAAAATGTTTCCCCAATAATTCTGGATTAAAACAAAACCAAATCGATTTCCGTTCACCAAGAAAGGGGCGGCAATGAGCAAAAATAATGCTCACTGCCGTGAACAATAAGAAAGAGATAAAAATGATGATTTGTTCGACACCACAAAGTATTCCGAACTATATCTCATTACCAATGGAAAATTGTGTGGGCAAGACTCACAAAATCAATCCCTAAACGATTTAGAGATAAAGTCACACAACAATATTGTTCTTTTTTTTTTTTGCTTATCTATCTTTTGTTTTGATTTCTCAACTTTTGAGAGAATTGGAGAAGAAGAAGAAAGGTGGCTAGGGTTAGAATGAGAGTCTTTTTCAAAAAGAAAAAAAAATCTTCTTTTTATACCAAGGGTTATTTGTTTCAAATCAAACAAAACCCTTCCTTTTTTCCACCTCCAAAATTCGGCCAAGGCATAGAAAAAATATTAATTTTGTAACTCCAATATTAACTTTCCATAAAGCCCATATTTGTTACAAAAATAATATTTAATTAACCTTTTGAAACTCATAACTTCCAAAATAATACCAAGGGTTTCCAAAACCTAAAAATTGGAAATTCCTACTTTAGCCTTATTAAATTATATCAAATATAATTTTATTTTATTCATTTTAATAATTATCATATAATTATTAAAACCATATATTAACTTTTAATATATAGTTCCAAGTGCGACAAAATAATATTATTAATTATATTAATAATATTTAAACATTTGTGAGTATATAATTGGACTATCCCATTATACTAAATCCTATATAGTAAATCGAGCTAGCACGGGGACCAAATGGACCTACGATTCCGAGCTCCAATAATCTCGAAATATTAATTAAGCTCTTAATTAAATATTTTGAATTATTAAATCCGGGTTATTCCACTAAAAACATGAGGTTGCACTCTCGTTGCCACAGATGATATATTAAGCTGAACCAAGTCGGTGGCCATCGATATAGTCACTGGATACGAATTGACCTTTCACGAGTATCTCGTTATTAGATTCGGGTCATAATATCCGTTATACCCCTCTAATTATTTATACCTTAAGTCCCATTGATTCTCTAATGAACGATTTATTCATAACCATTATGAATTTTAATCTTTCTATTCGTAATAGAAAGGCTTGAGCGCTCAAACTATTCAAGTACCGAATCAGCCCTTAAGAAAGATACTCCTCTACTTCTCGTAAGGAGGAGTGAACTCCATATCTATGTAAAACGTTCCCAGCTACACAACAAACCATGCCCCCAAAGTACGTAGCTATTGATCGGGACTGCTACACCAACCTCACCTTTGTAAATCAAATGACATAGCCTGCCATGCAAGAGTTCATAGTACATTCAGGATTAAGATCAATCCATATATGATCATATAGTAGATCGAAATGACTTTCTTTGTTTAACAGATATTAAAATAATGTCATTTCCATCTGGGTCCAGTCCTATATGATCACATCATACAAGGTGCCTCCATTCTCATGTCTCTACATGGACAATCCCGGATCAAGGTTGCCATATAAATATAGAATGGACCGTAGCTATAGATAAATCACAAACAAAGTACCTGTTTTGTTTGCTTTCCATGGACTATTTAAGATTACTAACTTCAGACTTAAATCCTCTTGTGTATGACACTCATACATTAAGTATGAAAGTATATAAGTAATCTATGGTGTTCAAGATAATTTATAATATGCGAAATAAATGAATAATGCATCATTTTATTTCAAAACACATAAAGCCGTTTACTTCATATGTAGCTCTAGGGCATACATCCCAACAAGTACATTTAAGGTACTTTAGGATATGTTTAATGGACATCCAATGGTCATTTCCTAGATTGGACTAATATCTACTGGTTACGCTAATTGAGAAACTAATATCAGGCCTTGTACATAATATGGCATACATTATGCTACCCAAACACAAAGCATAAGGTTGGTTAGACATTCTAACATTCTCATCTTCTTTTTGTGGACTCATCTTATTTGAAAGATGAATCTCATATCTGAACGGTATATTTGTTGTCTTACAGTTACAATAATTGTACCGTTCCAAGATCTTATCTATGTACGTTGATTGGGATAACCCAATCAGCTTTCTTTCTCTATCTCTATAGAGTTTTATACATAAAACATAGGAAGCTTCTCTCAGGTCCTTCATGGAGAAATTCTTACAGAGGTAAGCTTTGACACCTTGCATCATCCCTATATCATTCCCAATGATTAGGATGTCGTCAACATAGAGGACTAAAAATACCACCATGCTCCCACTGGCCTTCTGATACACACAAGATTCTTCTGAATTCTTGAGAAAATCAGACAATCTAATAATCTCATCAAATCAAAGATTCCAACTTCGTGAAGCTTGTTTAAGTCAATAAATGGACTTCTTAAGCTTACATACCATACCTGAGTGCTTGCTGGACGCAAAACTTTCCGGCTGTTCCATATAGATTTCTTCATCAAGAAATCCATTTAGAAAAGCCGTTTTGGCATCCATTTGCCAAATCTCATAATCATGATACGCAGCTATTGAAAGAAAAATCCTAATAGACTTAAGCATTGCTACAAGCGAAAAAGTTTCATCGTAGTCGATGGCAGGTCGCTGCGTGTAACCTTTTGCTACCAGTCGGGCTTTATCGGTTTCAATTTTTCAATCAAGCATGCGCTTCCTCTTGTAAAACCATTTACAACCGATAGGAAAACTTCCATCAGAAACCGAAACCAAGTCCCAAACTTGATTCTCATGCATTGAGTCTAACTCGTATTTCATGGCACTTTGCCATTTCACGGAGTCGATGTCCAACATCAATTCTTTATAAGTAAAGGATCAGTCTCTTCAACTAAGAGAACATCGAGACTCTTTTCTTGTATCAAATACAAGCGTTCATGAGGTCTATATACCTTTTGTGACCTACAGAGTGTGTGTGTTGAAGGTTCTTCATATACTTGAACTTGAGGTTCCTCCGTTGGTTCGTTATTTTCAGGTTGGACTTCATCAAGTTCAATCTGTCTATGATTACCAACTTCTGACAAAACTTCTACCTCTAGAAATTTTACGAAGCGAGCTACGAACACATTTCGATGCTCGGTATCATAGAACAGATATCCCTTCGTATTCGAAGGATAACTAATAAACCTAAACTTTTACCCTCGAGGCGAAAGCTTATCTCGCTGAGCCATCCTAACATAGGCAGGACAACCCCAAACCTTAATATAATTATGATTTGGTCTCCTATCGGTCCATATCTCATATGTAGTCGTATGAACAACTTTTGAAGGAATCTTATTCAAAAGATCTGCAGCTGTTAAAAGAGAGTAGCCTCATAAGTAATAGGGTAAGTCTGTAAAACTCAACATAGATCGGACCATATCCAATAAAGTCTGATTTCTCCTCTCAGACACTACATTGTGCTGTGGAGTACCTGGAGGAGTATATTGAGAGAGAATCACATTCTCCTTCATATAATCCATGAACTCACTGCTAATATATTCGCCACCTCGATCAGATCAAAGACATTTAATATATTGACCAGTCTGTTTTTCTACTTCATTTCGGAACTCTTTGAATTTGTCAAAGGTTTCCAATTTATGTCGCATCAGATAGACATAACCATACCATGACAGATCATCGGTAAAGGTAACGAAGTACAAATAACCACTGTGAGCAGTCTGACTTAGTGGACCACATACATCAGAATGTATGAGTTCCAGTAAGTTAATGGCACGGTGTCCAACACCAGAAAATGGGGCTTTGGTCATCTTACCCTGAATACATGATTCACAATTTGGATAGTGAGATATGGTATCAAAACATTCCAAACCAATTGGGTAAGGAGTTTAACGCCTATACGACCTAGCCTCATGTGCCATAGTTCAGTATTATTAACAACAGGTAAACTACGTTTATTAATTCTAGTATTCAATATATCTCTAAAAGTATGCAATGTGTAATGACCATGCTCATTTGGACAACAAAGGATCCGAATATTACGTTTATCATATAAATACAAAGAATAATTCTTAATATTAATATGATAACCTTATAATCTAATACAAGAAGAGATATAATATTTGCTACATATTCTGGTACAACGTAGCAATCATACAACAAAAGGCTCCAATTTAGAAAAGAGATCTCGCATACTCCCACTGCAACTGCATCCAGAGAGTCTCCACTCCTAAATCGCAACTGCATCTCTCTAGGCTTCAGTTTCTTACTTTCCTTCAGCACCTGCAACGAATTACAAATGTGAACAGGACAAGCAGAATCCAAAATCCAGCTGGATGTAACAGCTTCACAAGCTAGAGAGATATCAATAACTGGAAAAATAAATGTACCTGATGTAGATGCTCTCTCATTCCTTATCTGGGTAATGTAGTCAGGATAGTTCCGTTTCCAGTGCCCGACTTTACTGCAGTGATGGAATTTGTCTTTAGAAGCCCTCTTGGGCTTTGCTATCTTTCCTTGCGGTGGAGGACCAAAACCCTTCTTCTTCTTCGCTTTCGTCTTCTTTCTCTTTGGCCAGACCTGGGAAGAAGTAGATAGTGAATTGGGTTTCAGAGGGTGAGTCGGTACTCCCGTCCTTAGGTCCTCTTTCACCGTGATCAGCATCATATGCAGTTTATGGTAGGAACAGATAATCCCATTCATGTTGAAATACATCATGAATTGGCGATAAGAAGCTAGGAGCGAACCAAGAATGACACTTCTACCGAGAATATCATTCAGAGGGAGATTATGTTGCCTCAGTTGTTCGATCAAATCAATCAAGTGAAGAACATGCGAGCTCACAGCTTGCCCCTCGTCCAGTCGCGCATGGAACAGTTCCATCACAACTTTATAAACAACAATTTGTTCTTGGTTCATGTACGATTTTCTTAATCGCATTATCATATTATACGCATTTGTCATGCCATAATATTGTTTCTTGAGTCCCGGTGCCAGTGAACTTAAGATGTATGATTTAACTGTTAAATCATCATCTTTCCAAGCTTGGAAAACTCGGAGTTCCTTCGGTGCTACGTCCTCAGACACAGCTAGGGGTAGTAGACCCTCGAGTACATATCCAAACTTTTTCAGAATCAAGGACAATCCTTAAATCCAAATCACAATCGGTGAAGTTCTCAACGCCTTTAAGTTTGTCCGTATCCAACATACGCGCAAACGGATTAGTCGATTGTGCCGTCATCGCAAATCTATCATATAGATTACGAAAAACAGATAGCATAAATAAAGCAGTTTCATATAATATCGAAAGCATTAACTAGATTATGGATTTTTAATCTAAAAATGTCTCTCCCACTAAATCATGCAATACTGTAATCCCCAAACAAAATACAAAGATTTAATAATTAAACTAATACAAATAGTGAAAGGTGGATCCCATTAATATATTTCAGCTCACAGCTTTGGCACGTTCTCGCCTACGTATATTCATCAGGTAGACAACTCTTTGTCAATCATTCAATAGTGACTCCTGGATTTCCGATCCTGGTCGTTTCTCATTGTGACAGCTTTGACACGTTCACAAAAAGGCGTACCAAGTTTAAACTCGTCATTGATAAACTCAAACTACTTGCGTAACCCTGACAGCTTTGGCACGTTCAGGATTCTGCTTTCGCTTGAATTTATCTAGTATCTAATATACATCCGGTATAAATAAATTTCTATCGGCTACACCCTCACAGCTTTGGAAAGTTCTCGGATGTAGTCATAGAAAAGATATCCATAAACCATATTGACAAGACAGACCATGTTACATGCATCAAATACATAATTAACATAAAATCTTATTAAATAGGGATTTTCCGCAAAAGATGCTTTTTACTTTATTTAATCAAATTAAATAAACACATGCATGCATAAAGTAAAGATTAAATTAAACATTGAATTTAAAAGGCATAATCATATTAGGGTGTCAAGAATCAGACTCGCTCTGATACCATTTTATAGGGGTTTTATGGTGAAAATCCGGTAACGCGAAAAATCAATATTTTCCGATTTTAAAATTTTTTTCTTGGATCAATTAAATAAAATTATTTATTTAATTACCCAATTATCAAATTCTGAAATTTTACACAAGAAATCAAATTTCTTGGTAATTGCCGAATTGCCCACAAGTTTGCAAATTGATCATTTTAGTCCTAAAATTGTCAATTATAATTTTGGATGATTCTAAATCATTTCTAAAATGATTTCCAACATGTCCAACACATCAAAATCAGATTGCAATAGAATCCCCAATTTTTGCTAATTGCCGAACACACCCAGAATTTTTAGTTTTTACAATTCGGTCCTTTTTTGTTCAAAACATGTCAAGATCAAATTCAATCAACTCATAAATTAATATGCATCATATACACACCATAATATATCATATATATGAAAAGCCTAAAATTTGGAAAGGGTTAAGAACCCTAATTTTACAATTTCTTCAAATTGACAAATTTTACCAAATTAATTAAATCCAGCACTTTAATTCAAACTTTATCACACCAAAAAAGTCTCACCATCATGAAACAACTCAAGAAAAATTATAGGTCATCAATGAGTGGCTTAGCAACTCTAGAATAGCAACTTGATTATCAAATAATCAAAAGAGAGCTTATGAAACCATTTCAAGCTCACTTATAAACCATACATGCTTTCATCTTTCAAACAAGTTCATAACCAATTAAAACAAAAACTAAAAGTGTAGAGACAACATCCTAGCAACACATATTGAAGTTAAGCATGATAGAAATATTTTCTAAGTTGAAAGATTTAAAGAAAAACTTACAAAAACTATTTATTTCAAGCTTTTCCTCTTTGATCTTCAACTTTTGTCTCAACTCTTTTGTGTTTGTTTTTGTAACTTGTTAACATAAACCTAATGAAAATGAAACAAAATAATATATACTGTACAATTTTTCCATTGGCCGAAATTATGTATACATAAATATCTAGATATTATTTTTTGTTTCAACAAATTTTGCTTTATCAACTTGTGTAAATAATCATTAAAGCATTTAATGATTTTCAAAAAATCAAATAAAGCAACTCATGGCATTTCCAAAAAATATCAAAACTTAAGATATTTATATTTTTAATTAATTTGATTATTTAACAATTAAATAATTATTTAAATACAAATATTTTAAATATATGTATTATATTTACTTTAAATATCCAAATACATATATATATTTATGATATAAGTCAAATATCACAATTTGACATTTAATTAATGTGTATTTAATAAAATCTATCATTAAATACAAATACACAATAATTAGGAAAAGACTATTAGGTCTCATCGCATGTATTTTTTGTTTAACCTTTAAACGACTTATAAATAATCAGTATTATTCATAAAAGTTGCCCTAGTGCTCTACGAGTATATTTCACTAGTGAGACTCTCTAGATTCAGGCATATCTGTCACGAAATCCAATTTCGTGTCCATAATTTACCCACCCGTAAATTATGACGACCACTGATAAACTCGCTGAATCATACAGGTCGAGGTCATGGCATATATTTAATTCCTCTGTCATAAGTATCTGAAATATCCCAAAGATATAGATGTAAATATCAAATCTCTATAGGAACAATTGTTTGTGTTCCTAGAACATGCCAATGATCTAATAAGCAAGAAAAGGTGTTCATAAATTCATTATAAGTTGCGGAATTACTTACATTGAATGGATTTGAGCTTTTAAAATTTTGAGAAGAAGATCTCCAAGATCCTTCCTTTGTTGATTCCAAGCATTGAGTTGGTTTCCAAGATCCTTCCTTTGTTGATTCCAAGCTTTGAGTTGTGAATGAAGATCTTCAAGATCCAAGCTTTGAGTGATGATTCCAACCCTTGAGTTAGTTTCCCTATCACCTTAGTTGATTGCATGAAGTGCTAGCTTTGTTGATTTTGCAACAAAATCAAAGAGAAAGAAACATGAAGCTCACGCCCATGGAGGTCCATTAGGGTTTTCTTTGTGTCAAAAAATGTTGTGTTGGAAGTGAAGAGAGAGAGAAGGCTTTTGGTAAAATCCCTTTTACCCTTTTCACCTAAACTAGGTGGTTGGGTAAATGGTTTTACCAAAACCATTACAAGGTGGTTGGATGGTTGGTGGCTTGGCATAAATGCCAACTACCCTCCCAACTACCACATGTGAAGTTGGCCCCTACATTTGAATTCAAAATTCAAATAGATTCTACGAATGTTTGTCACGGCTCGGATTCGTTTAATCCGATTAAACGAATTTCCGTCGCTAAATAATTAAATCTAATTTAATTAAATGACGACGCCTCGTAAATATATTACGAATGCCGTTTACGAATTAATTCTAAATTAATTCGTTCGCTCGTATTAAAGTCCAACTTTAATTTCGTAATGAAATCCAATTCATATTAATATATCTGATATATTAATTTTAGCCCATATGAATAAATTAAATAGAAAAATAAAATTTAACTATTAAATTTATTCTACCGATTAATTCCAAATTAATCGTGTTCTCTCTCTTCCGAACACATTTAATCCCAGATTAAATAATACCTCAATTAATCCCAGATTAATTTTCTCCATCTTAATACACTACGATTCTCAATATACCCAGCAGAGGCGTACACAGAACCAGTTAAAGCCCTGGACGACCAAAACTAAAGCATACCGATTGTCGTAAATATTAACGGTGCAAGTCTCAAGTTAAGACCAAATACACATTCCCTGATATCGGACTTCCATAGACACATAGTCATACTACCAATGGAATTCCGAGGGGTCTATCCAGAGCGAAGCTGTTTCCGTACCATCGGTAAAAACAACCTCCTATCACACTTGCATAAGTATCTAGTACTTAAATATATGAGAACTATGCGGTTGTGCTCCCACAACGCGCACAAGTGCGACACTAGTCTACTCCGCATTATCGATGTCCAATCTCGATAATACTACAACTAGGGATTATTTAATGATTAATCCTTCGTGGACTGATACTGTCTCATATCATCTTAATCTAGGAACTAATCATATGGACCTCCTATCATTTTTACATTTAGGTGATCTAATCACAAATGATAAGAGAGCAATCTCCTTTGTCACATAGTTAATTTGTACAACAACACCATGATCTGTACAAATAGTGACGCTATGGGTCATAACTGTCCAACAATCTCCCACTTGGCCTATAGCCAGTCACTCGAGTGTCATACACCCGAACTATGTATGGTTCGCTCAAATTGCTGAGGAAAGGCTTTCGTCAGCGGATTTGTATGATTATCGTCTGATGCGATTTATACGATCATCACATCGTCACGATGTATGATCCGAATGAATCAGATGAATAGTCGAAGTATATATCTGGATCGTTGATGAGACCATTAATTCTTTAGCTTGTGCGGACGCCTAGCTCAGCTGCTAACAGAACTATATCTAATCTAATTAGATTTATCATCGTCCCAAATGGCTTCTATTGCTGCCTCAGGCGCAGCAATAACCCGCATTTGTGTTTATTTGGTAACAGTATCTTGCTTGGAAGATTTACAGTGAACTGTTCCGTTATTCAAACTGTATAGTACCGTTATTTTTATCGGTTAGGAAACTTGCAGCAGTGATCCCAGTCACTTCAAGTTCTCTTTCTCCATAGTTTAAGATATCATCCTTAGTTCTCTAAAATACTAACGGATGTTCTTAATATCAATCCAGTGACTATCACTTGGATTGACCTGTTTGTGAATCCATATGCTCAAAGCATATGAGACACCAGGTCGCATATATTTTTCAATGTACGAGTTCTTAGTGAGTGTTAACAACTTTAAATCTATCCCAGTAGATCTTTATTCCTAGAATAAAGGTTGTTTCTCCCAATAATTCTACGGAGAATTTTCATGAAAGCCAAGCTTTCACCGATTGTTATATGGGAATATCATTTCCAAGAAATGACATATCATCATTATTAGGACATTCACTGTCAGTGCACTCCCACTAACCTCCTTATATACACAAGAATCATTTCTCGTTTTGAATTAAATCATAAACCATTATGATTACATCGAACGATAATTCCAAGAACCTAATGCTTGCTTCAATACAAACATGGATCGAATAACCTGAAAACCTTGTTTGCTAGTTTTGATACGACAAAACCGTCAGGATATTGTAAACATCCTCCAAAAGGTTTCCTTTTTAGGAAAGCGATTTTCCCGTTCAGCTGCCATATTTCATAAATGAAACATGCAGCATCAGCAAGCATTATCCAAATGGATTTAACGTGGCAACAGGTAAAAGATTTCATTGTAATCAACACAATGTTGATAACGATACCTTTCCGCTACAAGCCTAGCTTAGTACGTTGGTATGTTGCCTTCCATGTATGTCTTCCTTGAAGACTTATATAGTACCAATAGGCACAATGCCTTGCGGTGGTACAACAACTAGTGTCCAAACATAGTTGTTATACATGGAATCCATTTCGGACTCATGGCACTTTACCATAATATGGAGTCGATACCTTGTATCACTTCCTCATACGTAGTCAGTTCATATTCCTCAATAAGATTGACATCTTTATGAGGTAAGATCAGAAACTCATACCCCAGGTTGTTTTCTGACTCTCTCCGACCTACATTATTCTTGTGTATTCGAAGATTATTGGTATAGTTTCATCCTTGATGAACTGTTTGTGTTCCACTAAGGACTTGGTGCCTTGAACAGTATAACTCCGATTTTTCATCGAGTTTTACTATCCTCCCACTTACTACTGCATATCGGTATTCCTCTTAGGAAAACCGCATGGTGAGCAACAATTACATTATTCTCTAGTGAGTTGTATAAGTACTATACTTTGGTTTCCTTAGGATAACCAATTACATTAGGCGTTTATCTAATTTGGGTTCTAGTTTGGTATCATCCAAACGTATGCCTAGCACTCCCAAATCATCAGGAGTGAGAAAGCCCAGTTTCTTTCCTGTTCATATCTAATATGAAATCTGTCAAACATATTTTTACGGAACCTTATTCAAAATAAGTATTGCACTGCTAATGTTTATCCCTTTCGAAGGAAAATGGTAGCTCAGAGCGACTCATAATTAACCTTATCATGTCCAACAAAATTCGATTTCTCCGTTCAGACACACCGTCAAATTGACGTGTTCCGAGAGGAGTCCTCATTGAAAGAATACTATACTCTTTCAAGTATATGAGAAATTTTTGCTTAAGTATTTTCATCATGGTCAAACCGTGATGTTTTAATACTTTAGCCGATCTGTTCGTCTATTTCGTGTCGAAACTCTAAAAGTTTCCGATTTGTGTTCTTCAAAAGAAACACACAACCATAACGCGATGCCACATCCGTAAAGGTCACGAAATATTCATATCCACCTCTAGCCTAGCTAGACATGGGCCCACTTACGTCACTATGAACAAGGGCTAATAGATCGGTGGCACTTATACTTTTACCAAGTAGAGGTTTTTAGGCACTTTGCCCAATAAACTAGATTCGTAGACTTCATTTGAATGGAATCAAATCCGTCCTAGTATCCACTCTTCAAAAGTGTGGATATACGAGTCTTGTTTAATTGTGTCCCAGACAACACTGCCACAAATAAGTCTCATCTGATCAAATCAGTTTGAGCTATTTGTTTGTCATGTTATATGTTTGAGATTTATTTATATTCAAATTATAAATACTGTTATTCACATATAATGTGTTTATCTCAATATCATCTTTATAAAATAAAACACTTTAGTGTTGTAGAATATAAAGGTATACTCGCAACGAGTTATACATGATATAGAGATATTGTTTCTAGTCAAACTAGTTACATTTTAAAAGTTTCCTAATTTAAGTACATACCCGAAGGGTAGTTCCTAAACTTAGGTATCTACGGTTAAAACAGGACTGTCGTCCCGTTTCATATTCGCAGATTAATCTCATCTGAAGTCAGTATCCTGCTCATAGCAGATTCTGCACATCAGTACATATATTTATGTATCACACTATTAATATATAAAATCCAATTTTAATATTAGTAGTGAACATTCTTATGATAAACATACTTAAAGTCAGAGCCTTGCCCTTCTTTTATTCCTTCATGTCTGCCTTGTCCATACGGCAGTCACGCTTCAATGACTCCGTTTGCCACAATTTAGGTAGACATCTTGGGATATGTCCTTTGTCTTCCTAGAAGACTATAATGATTTTGCCTTTGCCATTTCTACATTCTAGAAGCCTTTGGCCAAGCCTTGGCCTTCTAGAATATTGAAGTAAGATGCGCCTTGCGCTACTTGCCTTATTGCAAACTTTGGCTTTGTCTCCTTGAGAATGGCCATTAATTCTCCAAGATTTATTAATTGCAATTTAATACTTCTAAGATCTAAGAATAGATCTATGAAGATCCTTCAATTTCTTCATCATACTTTAAGATCTAATCCTTAGTTCTGATTAGGAAATTAAGGAGTCTTTATGGCAAGCATAATGGATTAAACATTAAAGTTATCATCACATAAATCTTCCAAAGATCATGCTCTACTATTTGCTTAACTCCGGGCTTAGGCCTAAGATGTTATTTTATCAAATAAAGTAACTTCTTAGTTTCAGGACTATCCTGAAATTTATTCCCAATTTGAAAATAAAGTCGTCTAAACACATTTTCCTTAGGATAATGTTTTAAACACTAATCTTTCAATTTAATCTTAATTCTAATAGTCCAACTATTTAATCAACGATTTCAGGTACAATATAATGTAATGATTACTATAGTCTAACTATATAACTTATTACAATTTTATTGGTTAAAATCAAATATATATTGATTACTATAATCCAATTATATAATCATTATAAATGATCGGTAAAATTCAAATATATTGATTACTATAATCCAATTATATAATCAACTATAAATGAAGGGTAAAATTCAAATATATATTGATTACTATAATCCAATTATATAATCAACTATAAATGAAGTAGTTTGAATACAGTCCAACTGTTTAATTAAAACAACAATAAATATTAGTCCAACTAATATATAATTTATTTGACGAATGATATTTGATTGAGCGCGTATGGCAAGTAACTAAACGAATATTACAAATCTAATACTTGCCTCCCACTATTTTTCGGCGAGCCTCTAACCCTCTGTGGAGTACTCGGGAAACCTAGTTTCCTAGTGGGCTAGGATCCCGTTAAATAACACACAATCTTGACTTTGGCCAACAAATTGTATGATACTTAACTAGGTAGATCTCTAAGATCAATTGGATCTCATCCAATTCCTAGATCCAGTAGGTGGACATACAAGTCCGAAACATATATCTTATATATGCCAATATCTCGAATATATTACCTAACCTTTTTCCTCTGAATCAACTAAGCTTTGGCTTTGGCACAACAAACTTAATGATCCCAGTTAAGCGGAACCCATTGACATGGAAAGCTCTGTAATTAATGTCGATGGACAAGAAGTGATCTTGAATTTGGCCAACAAATCACGACTTGGACAAAACACCGATATGGAACAAAACTCTCATGATTCAAACACATCCGCAATTGACAAAGGTCTTGACTTTGGCCAACAAACCAATGCCAACTTTGGATCTTGAGTAAGAATCACTCAACGGAATGAAAAACGCTTAATATGTTATTGAGGGTTTTTCGCGTGCAAATTGGCAACCAATTTATTATATTTGTTAAGGTCTCATCATCATACACCCTTAAACATGCATTCTAAATACATAATAAAGCGCGTATAAATAAATTAATTAATAATGATATGCGGATGGATATGTCACAAATTGTTCCTAGAACAAATCACTCATTTTCCTCTCCCCGACTAGAATTATTCTAACTTCTACCCAATAACATAATACAATAAAGAAACCTCATTTACATTGAGGGGAATTGGTGAGAAGAGAAATACAAAGAATAAGGAGATAAAAGGCTGGACACGCAGGTCCAATTAAATAAATTCTAAATTTATTACAATTTCCAAATTACCCTCGCCCTTCTAATATCCATCCGATATACATTATTCATGCAATACATTCATGTATTCATACAAATCATATTATTCAATCAATCTAATCCAATTAATTAATCTTTGAATTAATGATCATCCAATGTTTAAACAACGATTTGATTTGCGCTAGTCAAACTCGTTTAAA
>SKCR01053543.1:0-28824 GCA_019454045.1 Zanthoxylum bungeanum | reverse complement strand
TCATAACGTATTAGACCCAACAGGTCCCCGTTCACACGAGGATTTTATCTCTGTTTGAACGGGAATACCAATACTCATACTCGAATCATCCAACCAACGGATATAGAAAATTATCTTCTTACCCGCCCTAACGTATCTTGTCCTCGCCGGCGACCATCCCCATAAGAATTTTTGTCATCACTAGTTACGTCTGTTTAAGTGGAAGAGAGTTGAAAGCGAAAACAAGAACATAAGTTTGACTGTTTGAGGGTTCAGGTAAACAAGAACAAAGCTTAAGATGTGATTTGAGTAAGCATATCCATCCAGGCACTCCCTTTTTTGGGAATTTTAAGCATACTGTGGGGGGAGAGAGAGAGAACCCATTCCAAACAACTGAGAATATGAATTGTGACCAGGACGGGCCGCACAATATACTATAGGTTAAGAGCATATACACATTTAGTGTGAAAAAAGTAGGCCAATTCCAAATTCCAATCAAGCTATTCTTTACTGTTCACTTCCATCTTCTGGATGCACATACTTAAAAACTTCGTCCAGCGATTCAGGCTTTGATTCTAATTTCGGCCATTTCATTTTAGCTGATACAAATCACATGCTTCAAATAAGGTGGGACAAGTTTAGACTAATACCGTCCCCCACCTATTCCTTCTGAAATGTCTGAGAATAAAACTACTATGCCTTCTAAAATGTCTGAGAATAGAACTATCTGCATAAAGTGCAGGATTCTTCCTGATCAGGGCCCTTATGCATTTCCAATCAGAAAAATCAACCAATTCTCCTCGTTTTCGAGCTATGAACAAATCTTTCAACAAGAATTAGGAACTTAAAGATCTAGCACACTTCCTATAAGTAGAAGAAGCTAACATTTTGACACAGAAGAAAATTTGTACATATGAGGACATGAATAATGCTGGCACTGAGTTTAGATGATGCTCAGAGGTTGTACTACTGTGTTATATATATATATAGAGAGAGAGAGATTGTAGGATCAAGTCCAAGCAAGACTCTTGCTTCCCCAACCTCACTAAAAGAAAAATAATTTTTAGTATCTAAAGATTTAGCATCGACAGGAAAGGCGATGCTAAAATTACAATATTTAGCATCGCCGAATCGCCAACGTACGGTCGACGCATAAAATTAAGGTTTTTAGCGTCCACTATTAAATGTCGACACTAAATATAAAGAATCGTCAAAAATTACTGTCGAACTTAGTTAGCGACGTTGTATGTTCATATTTTAACATCCCGATTGAGTTGGCGACGTCGACGCTAAATGTATTACAAATACTATGAATAATAATAATAATAATACTGTGAATAATAATAATAATAATAATAATAATAATAATAACTTATTAATAATATATTAATTATAAACAATAATATTCAGGATACTATAATATATATATATACTAGTTTTTGCCCGTGCCTACGGCACGGTGTTACAGTATTTGGCCGTGCCTAGGGCACGGTGTTACAGTATTTGCTCGTGCCTACGGCACGGTGTTACATAATTAAATGATTTTATTTTTTAATTAAATGATGCTCGTGCCTACAGCACGGTGTTACGGTATTTGGCCGTGCCTACGGCACGGTGTTACAGAATTAAATGATTTTATTTTTTAATTAAATGATTTTATTTTAACTTTCTATTTTTTAATTTGAAATTTTTTACTCTTTCCATCAATCAATTCACTCTCTTTCCTCCAATTACCAATGAAATGATCTGGGCCGTCAATTAAGCCACATAAAGAGAGCCGTTGGATACACTCTCTTTCCTCAAACATCATTCTCCTTTATTATATAGATATATATATATATCTAAAAGTTAAACATTTTTAAGTCTGCTCATCGCGCCATGTGACAGTTTCATTTTAAAGGTAATTATAAAATTAAATTAATAAATTTATTAAATAAAAATCATACACTACAATAAAATTGACTTTTAGTGGAGAAAATTTTCGCCACTAAAAGCTCGTATTTCGCCACTAAAATAATTAGTGGTGAAATTAATTTTTGCCACTAGTTCGTCACTGAAAGTGCGACACAAAATGTATTAGTGGCGAAAAAAGTTATAGTAGTCTATTATAATTTTATAAGAATACATATTATAATTTTATAAGAATTCTATTATAACAATAAAACATATTATAATATTCTATTAAAATATGAAAAAACATTATTAAATCATCTACAGTTAACATAATCTCTCCAATTAATTTTTTATTATTAAATTATAAAATTAAAATATCTCTAAAATTATTTTTATTATAAAATTATAAAATTAAAATAATAAATTATTAACATAAGAAACATGCTACAATATAAAAACATACTTAATTCATTAATTAATTAATATTATAATTTATTATTATTAAATTATAAAATTAAATAAAGAAAACTATTATAATAAGAAAACATATTACAATCTCACATTAAAAAAAAACATACGTAACACTTAATCTCTACAATTAATTTTGTTATTATTAAATTATAAAATTAAAATAGCTTTAAAATTTAATTTTTATTTAATAAAAAATATTTTTTTAAATCGTTGGAAACCCCACCGCCAAACCACCCATTCCGGGCTTAAGCGGAGCAGGTAAAACCCCATGGATTCGAACTCAAGACCTTAATGTGAGATCCTGAACCCTACACCACCAAGCGACGCCCCTTGGGGACTAAATAAAAAATATATTACAATAAAAATACATATTATAATTTTATAAGAATTATATTACAATAACAACACATATTATACTATCATATTATAATTATGAAATACTATTAAATTATAAAATTAAATTAATAAATGTATTAAATAAGAAACCTAAAAAAAAAGAAGCCTATTATAACAATAAAAAATATTATACTATTCGATTAATTTTTAAATATAATCACAAATAATCGAACAAAGAATATATATATATATATAAGTTAAATATTTTTAAGTTTTTTCATCGCGTCACATGAAACTTAATCTCTACAATTAATTTTTTTATTACCTATTATAATAAAAAGATATATTATAATCTATATATATAAAAAAAAAGTTAAATATTTTAAAGCATTTTCATCGTGCCACGTAGCGGCTTCATATTAAAATTAAATTAATAAATTTATTAAATTAAAATCATATTATTATAATAAGAAAACATATTAAATATCCTATTAAAATAAATAACAATATAAAATTATCTACAATTAACCTAACATCTACAATTAATTTTTTATTATTAAATTATAAAATTAAAGCATTTCTACAATTAAATTTTTTATTATTAAATTATAAAATAAAAATAATAAATTATTAACATAATATTTTTAAGCATCATCATCGCGTCACATGGCGGCTTCATATTAAACTTATAAAATTAAGTTAATAAATCTATTAAATTAAAATCATATTATAATAAAAATACATATTATATTTTTATAAGAATTATATTATAACAAGAAAACATATTAAATATCCTATTAAAATAAAAAATATTATTAAATTATCTACAATTAACCTAAATTCTATAATTTATTTTTTATTATTAAATTATAAAATTAAAATAATAAATTATTAACATAAGAAACCTATTACAATATAAGAAAACAATTTATAATTAAAATAAGAAAACATATTAATTAATTAATTAATTAATATTAATAATAAATAAGATATAGTGTAATATCTACAATTAATTTTTTTTCATTACGTGTTATAATAAGAAAATATAGTGTAATCTTCTATTAAAATAAAAAAAATTACGTGGCACCTAATTTCTATATTTAATGCTTTTATTATTAAATTATAAAATAAAAATAAAAAATTATTAAAATAAAAAATCTATTATAATATAAAAATATAATCTCCTATTAGAATAAGAAACATAGATAATAGCCGCCCACAAAACCTAGCCAATTATTTTCTTGGATTTCAGGTTTATTATTATTTTTTATTGTTATTTTGAATTATTTTTATAAGTTTTTTTTTTATTTTAAGAATTTTTTATTATTTACTATGCTTCAGGATGCAGACTCTGACCATTAACTCGTACACAGTGAATTAGAAATATTATTTAATAACTGAGAGACAAACGAATAAGGCATCAATATTACATGTAAGTAAATCAATTGGCTCATTTAGACTATAAAATCGACAAAATTCGATGCATTTACAATATTAATACCTAAAATATATTCTCAACCCGCAAAAAGTGTGGGCCATATACTAGTATTTTATTAAAATAAGAAATATAGGTAGTACCTAATACTACAAGAAAATTGAAAATTACCAATACGATTACTGATCGATTTTTTTGACCAAACATCATTCAATCAGTAAATTGACTGTATTTTTAAAAAAATTGTAAGGCCAACAATGGGCCCCACCCAACACGCCATGGGTGGGGCTCGTACTTGGGCCTTAGTATCTCTTAAAGGTGCGCCTAAAATAAACCTTGATGTAATTGGTGTGACTTGAACTATTGACCTCAAGATTGAATGTGCAGCATAGTTGCCACTAGGTTATGACATGTTTTTTTTTATTATAATATGTAAATAATATATATATATATATTATTTTATTTTATTTTATTTTATTTTTTATAATTAATATTATTTAGCGATCAAAGCTTCATTCGGTCGCTATTTATTATCAATTTACTGACGAATTGACCTTCATTCGGTAAAATATCTATTTTTTATAATTAATATTCTTTATCGACTGAATATTCATTCGGTTGCTATTTATTATCAATTATTGGTCGAATTTTCGATCGGTAATTGTTGGTAAATTAATCTTCTGCGTTGTATTATCGACCGACTTTCAACTGAATATTTAGTCGGTAATATTTCGGTCGGTAATATGTTAGAAATTTTTTTTAACATTTTCGGTTGGTATTTGGTCGGTATATACCAAAAATTTACCGATTTAAATATTCAGTTGGGAAATTCGGTCGGTGATTTCATATTTTATTGTGGTGTAATCTCTACAATTAATATTTTTATTATTAAATTATAAAATTAAAATAATAAAATTTTAAAATAAAATGTCTATTACAATATAAAAATATAATATCATATTAAAATAAGATTTATCAATGACAGAAGAATATGAAACTTGCTAGTTACGATCACAAATTGAATTATAATCAAATTATTTTAGGTCGTTTACCAATGTCATTGGCGATTTTATAATGTTGAATTCGCCTCAAAGAAAAAATGGAAAAAAATGACTAAACCATTTAATTTCAAATTAATAAGGTTTCATTTTGGTATAAAGAAATAAGGTTTTTTCTTTGCTTGGTCAATAACTATAAATCCCAATTATTGATTGGTTGATGAGAGTGATATATTATTATTTGTTATTTTATTTTGAATTATTTTTATAAATTTTTTTATTTCATGATTTTTTTTATTATTTACTGTGGTTTATGATGCAGACTCTGACTATTAGCTATTGTACAATGAATTAGAAATATTATTTGAATACTGAAAGACAAACGAAAGATGCATAAATATTACGTGTAAGTAAATCATTTGTCTCATTTAAATCAAAAATCGACAAGATCCGAAACATTTATAAGATCAATACCTAAAATATATGCTCAGCCCACACAAAACGTGGTCCATGTGCTAGTAATAATAATAATAACAATAACAACTTATTAATAATATATTAATTATAAATAATAATATTCAAAGTACTATACACACATCACATACATATATATTATTCTTTACGCCTTACAACAATAAACAGATCATAACCTAGTGGTACAAGAGTTCAAGTCATCAATTACATGAATTTGGATGATACTCGGTGTAGGTGTGGTGGGGCTCACCCATGGTGGCGACGTTAAATGTAATTATTGATAATTATATATATATATATATATATATATATATTAATAATATTTTTTTAAAATAATTTTGAATATATTTAGCATTACTGAGTTGGCGATGCTAAATGTCTACATTTAGCGTCGACAACAAAAATGTCGATGCTAAAACCTATCTGTAATAAGCTTTTGATGTATATTTTCCGCGTCTCCATATTTTGACGTCAAAATTTTTAGCGTCGATTTTTTCCACTCTTAGCGTCGATCTTTAACAACTCTAAAAATTTGTTTTCTTGTAGTGCCTCAATATAAGTTTCCTAGGTACCATTTGCATGGAGCTTGTGTGAATTCACGTTAATAGGAAGATAATAATTGCTCAAAGCTTTGGGGAAACAATTATTCATGCTTCTCACAACATTTTACAGACACTTGACACTATGATTACCATTGTATGTTTCTGCACTATAAAAAACTAATGCGAGCGATATATAGATAATTTGAAACCACAGCATATACCAACACACTTGTCAGTATCATAATCAATATTATTAACCAACGCAACAGAGCGATTTTGATGCTTGGGGTGACCCCCATAGGCAAGTCCCTTAAAGGGGACCTAAGTTACGTCTAAGTTATTAATTAAATAAAAATATCGGAAAAGATTTGGGATCATAGCCATAAGCCGCCATTCTGATATGTAAAGCATATACTGAATATCACTTCAGCCTATAAGTAGCAATATGAACTTTTTCACAATTGAGAGAAAAAAACAACACACTGTAATGTAATAAATTCCACGGCCAATCTTCTTTTCGAATTCCGGATGATAAAGAGGCGACATCTCATGTATCGTTCTCTCATGATATGTGAAGTGCCATGTAAAAAGGAACTGCGTTAAGCGAGCACGGTTGTGAATTATCCAACTAGTTGTTTCCAAATTTGGGCCTTGTGTCCAAGATTATCATAATGTAAATTAATCAACATTTAAACTTGTTTTTTGTTTGAATAAACAAACTGTTTGTTTTAATTTATATTGGAGTGAGTGAAATATAACATGTTCTTCATTAGTATACTTCTTTCTAACATCCATGAAATTTCTCGGCAAATGTTGAGATTTAGCTACTAGAAGTAGTTTGACACATTCTTGTTTGTTGTCATTGTTTATATTTTTAATATGGTTATTTTATTTTTAATAAGAGATGAATATCTAAATAATGTGTCTATTATTTTGTCATGTAGAAATATTTGCCTTACCAATCAAGTGTACTTTAGAGATGACAAAAAATCTTAAATTCATATCGGGATTCGGGCTCTCATATCGAACGAAATTTGAGATGATTTTTTATTTTAAATAAAAAATGAGATGAGATTCAATATTTTTTTTCATTCCCGAATCCTTTCTTTTATCTAAAAATGTCAAATTCTTATCGTGATTCAAGACCCCGAACCATTCGATACAGGATTCAGCATGATTTTTTGTCCAAAACTCATCATCAAAATGGGATTGAGATTGGTAAATCCTGATCCATTCTGACCGATTTCCATCTTTAGTCTCAACCAATGCTTGTACTTGTCGCAGAGCACAAAACCAACATGCTTACTATCTCTTTAATTTCTTGCAATATATATACGGGTAATGCTATGATACCCAAGGGAATCAAATACCCTTGGGTTCAAAGTTGCATGTTCAATGCAACTTTGAGCATTGAACATGCAACTGATTTCATGTTTTAAAAAATTACTAATATACGGAGGCTAATAGAACTTTCTCCTTAATCCTTGAAAAAATGAGATGATCTCCTTATTTGATGAAAATATATTGATTAGAGGTGTGTGATTAAAGTATAAGGTTTATTGAACATGTAATAACTAATGAAATATTAGTGGGAAGCTGAAAGAAGATGGAGAAAAAACATTGATTAGAGGCATGTGATTAATTAGCAGAGCGAAAAGAAGATGAGGATAATACTTTCATATAGAGGTGTGATTAAAGTATAAGGTTTATTGAATATGTAACAATTAATAAAAAATTTGGAGTCTTTTTTAATGTGGAGCCAATTGATCTGGTAAAAAAAATACAAAGACCCAAAATTCAAGCCAGACGAGCTATCTTTTCAATTTTCGCTTTTTCATCACAAGCCCGGAAGCTGGGTTTGAAAGTAAGTTCCAATCTCTAATTTTTTATTTTATTTATTTATTTTCTTCTAATACTAATAATGATATTTATTTTAAGGACAATCCCATATTAGTTTCTAAATTCCTTCACTTTTTATGATTTCAGTTTTTATTTTTTCTTCACAAGTTCAGAGACTCAGTTTGAAGGTAAGCTCAAATCTTCAACTTCTTATTTTATCGATTTGTTTTTGTAAGAAATTCTCTAATATATAGTATAAATGTAGGAGATATATGTCCCTTAAAAAGTGCATTATGGAAAAGCACAAGGATAAAGGGACATATCTTCTAAAGTGAAAGCATATGTCCCTAGATTTTATAAGGCATTAGGAAGGGGTATAACTCTTAGGAGGGTTACACCCTAAACTAAATGGTGCCCACAAAGGCACCATTTCATGCCTATAAAAAGGGGATATTGTGTTTACTTGAAGATCATCCAAAATATTCATAAGTCTTTCATTTGTCTTGAGAGTCATTTAAAAAGAGAGTTTCTGCCATTTATCATTGTTCAAGTTCTTGGAGAAAGGAGTGCCCCTTCTACAAGAAACATCCAAGTAATTCTAGGAGAACGTTAGCCATAAGACATCCGTAGAGCACCGATGCGGGGCTAATAAGTTCTTAAGGATAGATGCAACTCGATTTGGATCAAGTTTTCAATCATCTTAAACCTTTTTCCAGGTTTTTTTAAATTTCATGGTTTTTGGTATGTTAGTGTACAATTAATTGAATAATGCATGTTAATTGGATTTAATAACACATATAGACCAACAATCTTAAGAACTTATTATCTGTAAAGTGTTGTTAAATCTAATTTTACATGTTTTTATAATTTTCTTCATGGAAAATGTGTTATGTGCATGAAAAATACGCATAGGCGTTCGAACGCCCGACGAACGCGTAGGGAAAAAAATTATATTTTACGTAGTTTCGTTCGAACTCGTATTCAAACGCAACTGGAATGCTTGTCCTCTGGAAAGGAACGTTCGAACGCATCTTCAAACGCAACTCGAATGTAATTCCTCTAGAAGGTTCCGTTCGAACAAGTCTTCAAATGTTGCATGAACATGAACTCACTGGAAACTTTCGTTCGAACATATGAGCGAACGTGACACTAACGTAATTACTCATGGATTTCTTTTAGATTTAAAAATAATAACATATACTTAGATTAATCTATATTATAGTATGATATACATGTTATAGATACGGAATTGGAATTGTAGAATATATAAATAATATATAACAATATTAACTTAGAAAAATCATATACTGAATTTTGTAAATTTGGTAGTATAGGTTTAAGTTAATATTAGGGTTTTTAATTATCACAAGCATACACCTAGTTAATAATGTGATAAAGTTGAGAATTATTTGTTTGTTGCATACTTGGTTGAGAATCAAAAGTGTAATTGTACACAAGTAATTCCATCCAAGCTTGATTGAAGTTATAATCATATACACGTCTATTTGAACTATTATTATATTTGTGAATTAAAGTGTAACACTGAGATTAAACGTCTAAGATATTCTATTGAGAAAGTGATTAAGAAAATTTTGTCAATAAGGCGATAAGAGCCTAAGTGGTTACACCAGACCCCTCTCGTCCTCTGAGAATTTTCCTTTATTCATTTATCAAAAGAAACCTTAGTCATAAATTCAAGGACTTGTGTTATTTGGTATAACAACAAGTGGATTCTTAATGTAACACTTAGACAAGATTATACGGTTGATCGTTGTGTGATTTATCTTTTGCAGACTTATTGATTACTGTCATTTTTCCAATAACACATGGTCAGTGGAAATATCACAGTATCAGTCGCTTATGGAGAGAAATCAGATAAGTTTGGTAGAGCAAACTTCAAACAATGGCATAGCAAAATGTTGTTTTATCTGAAAACACTGCAGTTGGCTAAGTATCTCAAAGATCCTCCAGGTCATGTGGAGGGAGAAACAGAAACAGACAAACAACTACGAGAAGAGATATGGTCGTCAAGTGACTTCTTGTGAAGAACTACCTCTTGTGAGGACTTGACAATACCCTGTAAAATGTGTACCATGTCATGACTTATGCGAAAATTCTCTGGGAATCTCTCGAGAAGAAATACAAAACCGAGGATGTCGGATGTTGTGATATTTTATATCATACCGCAAGTGTACAGTGTCAAGTTTTAGTAAAGATGAGTGTAGAGTGTCGAACCCACATGGATTGTGTTCAACTCACATTGAGTACTATAATTGTTAAACCTAACTTTATTTGGAAAATAATTAAATAAGATGAAACTAATATTAAAACTGTAAACTAACGAAACAAGATATCAAAACGTTAAATTAAGATAATCCAATATGAGAGAGATTCTAGAGTCTGATTTCACCTAGTTATCCCCTATGTATTTGTTATGACAATCAATCATTGTTCTGTTGCATTGTTTATAAGTCAAAAATCCTAAAGTATTCAACTCCCTCTCTCGAGTAATAGTGAAAGTATTATCAATTACAGACTTTGATATCCCTATAAAAATCTAGTAATTAACAATTCATTATGTTCTGTGATTCTATATTAACGACTTCAAAGGGACTGTAGATTCTCCCGAACTATAATATTCCTAGGTTATATTCTTTAGATCCTATTCAAAATCCCTCTCTCCCGAGTGATAGATTCTAAACATTCATCATCTTCAATTGTGTCCAACAATCAAGAAGCATTAAACATAAGAGAATATAAATAAACTGAATTATAATTTCAATAAACTCAATTTAGCAATCAATATATAGATTCAAATATTGGCTACATCATCCTCTAGAATTATAGATTTAGTTCACGACGAAAGATAATAACAAAGAAAACATGGTCATGAAACTAATAGAAATCATCAGAGTTTAAAGATAGAAACTAGAAGATTAAACCCGAATTGAATCTCTTCGTCTTCGGACGTCACCGTCTTTATCTCCTTTTGTCGCTCTTCAATCTTTCTTCTTAGATCTCTCTAAAATATGTTTTTTTGTATTTTGTGCTGTGTGTTAGCCTCTCCTTTGAGTTTTAGACGAACTAATGTATTTATAATAGAGTCGTGGGGTCATTGTGTATAAAAAAAATCCTAAAATTAGTGTTCTGGGTCGCTGCGGGGCGTCGGAAAGTGGGCACCGCGGTGCCCAAATCTCTGGATTTTGTATGTCAATATCGCGATTAGCGCGTCGCAGGGTTTGTGCTTTCCGCGTTTTTACTCTTCCTGCGTACTTCCGATACATCTGAATGGTCGCAAAACACGTATAAATGCCCCATGATCCATGTATTAATGCTTCATACAAATAAAACATAAAAGAACTATAAAATACATTAAATGATACGAAAACTAACAAAATAGTAAGCTAAGAGTGCATGAATAAGTGTGTATAAACCACACTTATCAAACACCCCAAACCTTAAGATTTTGCTAGTCTCGAGCAAAAGTCAAAATAAAACTAAATAAATAAATTAACAAAATTAACTAGGCCACTTTCTTAGGGATTACGATTGCATTTAGCCTATGCAAAAATCCTTTAAACCTCTAGGAGGCCCTAGTGGATGAGTTATAGTCTCGTGAGGGCTTACAGTGACGATACCCACAAACGTCATTCACAAACATGCAATCATGCAAAAATATGAAAATAATAAAAGCAAAAAAAATAATCTCGATAGTTATGCATATTATTGTCCTCGGAGAATGCTTATCAATGAAATCAGGGAACCTTCAAAGTACTCAACGCAACTTAATCCAATTTCTTGAATAAATTATCTAAGCCAGACTCACGGTGTGTGTGTGTAAAGGTTTATTCACAGCTCGATTCCAAGTAAGCCAACTCAATAATTTCGTCTAAAAAATTGAGATCCGATGGGTCAAACCAACCTAGATATCTCAAATTTATTCTGCATTTTCCTTTCTTCGCTCTGTATGGTATGGTATGATTTTATTTTCTTCTTTTTTTTTTTTTTAAAACACACCTACCCTTTAGATAACATTTCTCCTCATGGTGGTCCTAACACTCGCCAATGAGTAGCTTCACGCTTATCGGTTATAGGTGGTTTCTTTTTCTTATCATAGCATACATTATAATAATAGCATATTGAGATAGACATCTAAGCAACTGGTCATTCATCGACAAATAATTTCTTCAACTAGTCACTTCGCCAACTACCTAGGTTCTTACTGCTAAAAACCTATTATTAAGTGCTTACGAGTCTAACAGTGCTAACGTGCGCCGAACAGTGCTAACGTGCACCAGGTCCATAAATCAGAATCTGAGAAAATTTGACTTTGCTAACGTGCGTCGTGCCACGTGTTACCATCACATCCGATCTGCTAATGTGCGTCGTGCCACATGTCATCATCTTACGGTGCCGACAGTCGCCATCGCCACATGTCGCCACGTGTCACTCCACTTGTCAGCCACGTCATCATCCACATCACCGATTGACCGAGTCATACTGCCACGTCATTGCCACGTCATCATCAACCAATCACAGTGTGCCACATGTCGTAATTCTATGGTGCCGACAGTCACTTTGCCACGTGGCGCTACGTCAGCATCAATTATTGACCAACTTATCTGTATCTGTCACGTGACAGATAAGAATCTGAGCCGACCAATCAGAAGCCGCCACGTGTCACAATAATTGAGATCCCAACCACCTTGCCACGTGTCACCTTATCACCTTATCCAGAATCTTAGCCGACGAACCAGAGCGTGCCACATCGACAATGTCCAGCGTCGCGACGCTGGGAGCTTGGCGTCGCGACGCCAGAAGTCGATTTTGCCTATAAATTCAGGCATTCTTCACTTCATTTGTTGTGCTTTCCTTTGGAACTTTTCCCTTTTTTAGAGGATTGCATCTAGTTTTCAAATATAAATAATATTTTAATTATGTATTTTAATTTTCAGTAGTAATAATAGTTCTTATTCTTCTTCTATTTTCTTTTATGTTTTGTAGTTAAATTTCTGCTGGGGTAAATGTGAAGCTTTTTACTTTTATAATTTAGATTAATCTCCCTTAATTATAATATATAAAGTATTTAAAACCTGACTTAACAAGGATACCGCCATATTGGTCGGTTGGTAATTATTTTTAAACTGGTTTTAACCTGACTTAATGAGGATACCGCCTGGTTGGTCGGTTGGTAATTAATTATTAATTTGACTTAATCAGGATACCGCCTATATTGCTAGTTGGTAAATATCACACAGATTTATATATTATAATAAATGAGATTTCTAAATTATAAATAGTAAAGGTAGATTAATCTCACTTTAATTATAATATGGAAATAGTAATATGAATTAAGAGTTGATTCCGCCTTAATGGTTGGTTTTAATTATGTAACATAATGTGACACCACCTATATGGCTGGTCTTTAGGTGACAGATAATTACCGCCTATATGGCTGGTTTATGGATAAATAATAATACCGCCTTTATGGCTAGTTCAAATTAATTAGATAATACTGTCAATTTCCATATTATAATAATTTGAGATTTCTAAAAGTGGATCCTATAACCCCAGCATTTTATTTTTATTCTAGGGAAGTGATGAAACACAATATTCACACACTTAATAATTGATTTTCTTTTTATGGGTAATTCTTTAGTTTGTTTATTGAGTCTTAAGCTTAATGCTTATTGTTGTCTGATCACCAATAAGATTGATATGGTAAACTTAAAATGAACTAGACATAGGGATTTTAGGTTTCAGCCTTAGATTCAATAGCCTACGATCTTCCTTGAGGATAGATAACCCTTTAATAGATTTCCTTACAGGATATGAATATACCTGTCGGGCGTGGGTAGCCATAATTGGAACTTAAACTTAATGAATCCAGATAATTTGGTTGACATAGACATATGTTTCAATTGGGTTATACTGGGTATATGCGTCTGACCATCGGAAGAGGCTTTTGCATATCATCGTGTTCCAGGTTAGCAAATTAATTTATTACACATAAATAAGAGAGTCAATTCATCTTGTTAATAATATTGTGTGGAGTCACGACCCTAGATCCTTGAGTCTTTTCTTTTATTTTCCTTAGTATTTTCTTTTGAGTCTGTTTTTATTTTATTTTGCAAAACCATATTCAACCAATCAAAAGTAATCAATTCTCTTCTTCCTATAATTAGATATTTGTAAATAAATAGATTCAACAATTAATAACAACAGTAGGAATTAAGTCCTCGTGGGATCGATATTTTTATACTACTTGAATGATACGTGCGCTTGCGTTATACGCGTGTGTTTACGCCGGTCAATTCTCTAGTTCTGATGTTGCCGGTAGTTGACTTCCTAAGGTAGAGCTCCGACTTCCAACTGGCTCTTCTTTTTCAAATACTCCAATAACTTGCCTATTTTCATAATTGTTTTCAACTATTGGTACAAGTTCTTACATCTGGCAGTGATGTGCCCTACTTTCCTATGAAACTCATAGTATAACTTTTTATCTCGGTACTCTTCTGTCACTTTTATCAGTTGCGGTTCCCTTAACAGTTCTTGATTTTCCACTTTATTTAAGATCTGCTCATGTGGTAGGGTGAGTCATATAACATCCCATCGTCGTCCCACCTCGGCAGCTTGGGCTCAGACTCGTATCTTCCCTTATCCCTCAGTATCTCATGAGGTTCTGACTTCATTTCTTGCTCTCTCTGACTTACTTTCCTCGAGTCTTGATTCAGTACATTTCTGGTTCTACTACTATGACCTTGATATGCCACCGCAATAGTAGTAACTTGAGACATCCTAGTCATGTTTTCCATTACCTTCATCTCTGGTTCGTACATCTGACATGTCATATGGAGGTGTCTTCAAGAAATTTTCATGAATGTAGGACCCGCTGACCAATCCTTTGACGAAGAAAGCTGCTACCAATTTTGAGTCTAGGTTGTTGACGGTGTTCATATCATCAACAAACCTCTGTAAGTACTGCCTATGGGGCTAATCGTACCTCTACTCCCACTGCAAGTCTGCCATAGTAACTTCGGTGGGACATTTGTTGTGGTACTGTTTGATGAAATTTCATCCCAGGTCTTCGGAACTCCCTATGGATCTTTCTAGCAACTGCAAGAAACAAGAAAGGACATTGCCAGTAAGGGTGGTGACAAACATCTTGCACATTAGAGCTTCATTGGTGGTTTCCAGCGAGAGCCTCTATCAAAACTGTACCAAGTAAGTGATTGGGTCTGACTTCCCAGTGTATTTGTCGAAGCTAGGATGGGTGTGAAATCTCAAGGTTTCAGCTCATGTTTGATCCATTCATGGAATGAGAGGTGGACATCCCCTTGATCGCTAGGTCAGTCGGATCTGTTAGGGTCTGCACCCAAATACCCCCGATCATTTTCGCTTTCGCCATCACCAGTATCTCATCGAAAAACTCCTTATTCCAGCGGATGTCCCTCTTATAATGACTCACATCCAGATCTTTGCCTTTCTCATTACGCTTCATATCTCTCAATGTCCGGCCTTGATTATAGGAACTCTTTGCACCAGAATTTGCGTCATCAATCCTGATGCGGCTTCCCTCATGGTCTCTCATCGTGGAAATCTTCTAGCCGTCCCTCCTCATTGAGGTCTTCGATGACGACTCATTCCATTCCATTTTCCTTGTCTTTATTGGGGCCAGCCCCATGGATTTGAGCTTTGAGCTCTTGTTTTTTTTTTTGTATAACTTACAGTTTTTCTTGGAACTGTTTTCTCATGGCCTGCATATGGTCCTCCATCTGTTTCATCATCCCATTCCTGACTGACGAGATGTCCATCGTAGGTACATGTGGTTGGATACTTTTTTCTCCTAGTGAGTAACAGATGCAAAGATTCTATACTCCTTGTTCCTTGGGGCCATTCTCATTAGGTTGAGCGAACTTTCTTGGATTTAATCATTGCGGGAAACCGTAAACATAACTTTTCACCTCGACGGTTAATAAATAATAAGATCAAATAAAAATACACAAGGATTGATCGGAAATGCTTTTTTTACTGCTTGGTTATCCAAAAATCAATCCCTTGCTTTAAGGTTTCTTGCCCTATTTATAATATCTCATTACAAGGAAAATAAACCGACAACAGTTACATTCCATTCATGTTTCCCATTAACTGGCCCACTCCCTGAAACCTCGAAACTTCCATATTCTAGATGATTCTCCAACTTAAATAAATGAAAAGTAATTAATAGGCTGTCTGATTTCTTGTTAAGAAGATTTGTGTCATTAAGGAGTTGATAACTCGGCCTTAGTCCTCGCATAATCTTTGCTTGCCTTTTCGGAGGAGGGCCTGAAGCGGGAACCCTGCTAAAGAGTCATGAATCTAGATTCTGAATGGAGGTGTTGGCTTCAGACCCTAAAAGATGTTTATGGATCAGACCCTGGAAACGGGCCTTCGAAACTAGGCACTTGCAGAAGGTCCTGTAATCAGAATATGCAGAGACACTAAGATCAAGTCCTGACAGTAACTCTGAATCCCTTTTGGAATATGTTTGGTCATGTGTCATATGCCTAATTTCTCCCCAATGACCGGCGTGATCACACACGTATAACGCAAGCGCACATATCTTTCAAGTAGTATAAAATATATCGATCCCACGAGAACTTAATACTCAAGCTATTAATTTATGAAGTCAAACACTTTCACCCCAACAGAATAAGATTACCTGCTCATGCTGTAAATGGAAACACACAAAATTTTGTTAATTAAATAAAAAGAAAATATAAGAAAACTTAAATAAATTTACAAGACACTTTCCTTTAGGTTTTCATGGAGAAATTCCTCCGAAGAAAGCATGAAAATTTTACAAAGTTTAGCTTGGTATTTATAGGCAAATCTAAAGGCTTCCACCAATTTCTCCACCAATTGCTCCACCAATCATGGCACCAAACATGGCACCAAATCCTCTACCAAACATGCTTGCATGTTTGGTGGAAGTTTGACAATTTTTATTTATTTATTTTTTATTTTGAAAATGAATTAGATAATTACACATAACACACTTCCGAATGTTTTATCAATTTCGGTCATGGAAACTTCAGAATCCGAAATTATTATCAGCTTCAAAGTTGTAGATCTTTGACTCTTCTTTAATCTGGAACTTGAATCACCTCAATCCGATATCGGAGTAAAAAGTTATGGCCAAAATACGACAATTGCGTAAAGTTAGAATTTCCGAAATTGTACTTCGTTAGAACGCCATTTCAAGTTTCCAATCTCCAAAATCAAAATGTCAAGTCCAGTTTTTGCCCTTATTTGTTCCACATTTCATCATGATTGATTCCATTAAGTCCCGATTTTATTTTATCTGCAAAATAAACTAAAACACATCAAAACGTTCATAAAACTCGAGAAATTATACAAAATATTAAGTAAAATGGACGATAAATAATGATATATTTTCCGCTTATCACCCAACATTCTACCCAACATTTCCAATAAAAATCCACAGCTTATATCTTCACTTTTCGCTAAAGGAATATCAAAATTTTGAAAATGAAAGGAGATTAAGAAATAATATTAAAATTCTCTTATATTTGGTTCATTTCATTGTTTCAAAATGATTAATATGCTTCTTACACGGTAACGCTATAATAAAAGTAAAGTAAAATAATGTCACAATCAAATGGTTGCAATTTCATCCGGGAAGTTGACTGTATTATGAAATTCCACTAGTCAAATCTATAAATTATAAATTAATAATGGTGCCAAATGGTCTCTAATTAATTTTCTAGCCATTATGTCAAGATTAGCATCATTGTCTGTCCTTGTGACGTTGTAGAAACCTAAAAAAAGTAGACTTGGTGCGCACCCGCCCGACCAATAACTGCTTTGTTGCTTCTCACACGTGGTGGCTTTTGGGTCCCAAGCAATCCTGTAGTTGTTTTCGATCTCTGTGTTAAGTTATAAGATTTCGTATCAACACCTGTCTAAATAATCGATTTGTAAGGATTTTGGGCTTGGATTTAATTGGTTAGCTATGAGGATATCAGCGTTACGATCTCGTTCCAACACCAATTTGTAAAGCTTTTGAAGTGTGTTCTTAAGCTCGTTGGAACGTAGATTCCAGTTAAAATTAGTACGTTCCACATTAGGTAGTCATTAAAACGCAAGACATAATTTGAAGAGCCCGGATAGGAACATGTTGTACAGGCCATTGCATTAGTAGCACATTCATCAAACAGTTCGAGCATTCATGCATATTTTTTATAATTACGTGTTTTTTGCGGCCTAAATTAAATTTTTTTTGGAAATTTCATGGCTAGATTACCCGATCCGAACTTAAGCGGAGCATATAAACCCCCCGGCTGCCCTAGACTCTTACAAAAAATACACCATCTGGACTCGAACCTAAGACTCAACAAGCAAATCTTAAGTTATTTGTCACTAAATCACACCCCTGTGGACTCCAAATTAGGTTTTAAAAAAGCATAACATATATATACATCAGTGTGCCATCTTTTAGAAGTTAGGGAACTAGAGATTTATATCTTCCATAACCCTATCTCGAGATATTAAACCTTAATTACAATAATCACTCTCATTGAACCATTAAAGCACCAAATCAAACCCTGTGAACCTGTAGAGTTCATTGAGAGATTTGATCATTGAAGTTTCGACTGTGAAGAGCGACTTCACTTGAAGGTTAACCAGTGAAGAAGCTTCGGAATTCTGAAGAATGATATTTGGTGGGGGCTTGAAGAGTTCTTAAAAATATTACATTACATGTATAGAGTTTGTAAAATTTTGATGTGACTAAACCATATGTATAAATTCTTCTTTACTACAAGAAAATATATACATTTTAGCGTCGCCAACTTCATAGGCGACGCTAATTAATAATAATAATAATTACAGGTATTTTAGCTTCGCCTAAAATAGTTGACGCTAAATGTATTACATATAGCGTCATCAAATTCATAGGCTACGTTAAAACTAACATACAATATCACTAATAAATTCAACGCAAGATGTTATTACTTTTAGCGTCGTTTGTTTTACAGACGCTAAATGATATATTTAGCTACGATTTTCGTCACGACGCTAAATTTTTGGATGTTAAAACCATTTTTCTTATAATGCACAGTGATTTTTATCTTAAAAAGCTATTTGAGATTTTCCCACTCCGTACTCTATTGTTGGTATTTTTATTTTGTTATTTGCTTTATTTTTATATGCTGCCATATCGCATGTTGGTAGATTAGGATAGATAATATTGACCATTAGATTAGACTAAATATTTTTAAGACACGTCTTGAAATATTGTAGGAACTTTTCTATCCATTGTGTAATCATCGATTCTCCATAAGTGTAATTAGGGGGTTAACTTGATTTTTCACAATGCACGTCGTTTGTTTCCTGATATACATATATATATATATATATGAGTCTTAAGCTTAATTCTTCTTGTTGCCTGATCACCAATAAGATTGATGTGGTAAACTTAAAATGAACTAGACATAGAGATTTTAAGTTTCAGCCTTAGATTCAATAGCTCACGATCTTCCTTGAGGATAGATAACCCTTTAATAGATTTCCTTACAGGATAGAAATATACTTGTCGGGCGTGGGTAGCCATAATTGGAACTTGGTCTTAATGAATCCAGGTAATTTGGTTGACATAGGAATATGGTTCAATTGGGTTATACTGGGTATTTGCGTCTGACCATCAGAAGAGGTTTTTGCATATCATAGTGTTCCAGGTTAACAAATTAATTTATTACACATAAATAAGAGAGTCAATTCATCTTTTTAATAATATTGTGTGGAGTTACGACCCTAGATCCTTGAGTCTTTTCTTTTATTTTCCTTAGTATTTTCTTTTGAGTCTGTTTTTATTTTATTTCGCAAAAACCACATTCAACCAACCAAAAGCAATCAATTCTCTTCTTCCTATAATTAGATACCTGTAAATAAATAGTATCAATAATTAATAACAACAATAGGAATTAAGTCCTCATGGGATCGATATTTTTATACTACTTGAACGATACGTACGCTTGCGTTATACGTGTGTGTTTACGCCGGTTAAGTTTTTGGCGCCGTTGCCGGGGACTTATTTTTCTTGAGTTGTTAATTTTGAAGCTATCCAATTTACTTGTATATAATTTTCTTTATTTTTATCTGTAATTTTTATTTATTTCTTTTTGTTTTTAGGTGATTGAAAAATGGAACATTATTGGGAAATTGAAAGATCACGAGCCTTACTAGAAGATACACCCCAAATCTGGGAGCAACAGTCCGGTTTTCTGAGGCATGTTGTCCAGCCCAACAACTATCACTGGATGTCAGAATCAAGCAATTCTACATTTTCTCAACAGAACGAAATGGGGAGATGTGTAATATGTGATGGTAACCACCCGAGCGATCAATATATATACCTTTCAGAGTGGCAGAATTATTGGAATCATTCAAGGTACGAAGAATCATCACATTTTCCATCTTATCCACCATCCACCTACGATCTTCATCAACAATCAGATCCATTAGAGGAGGATCAGTTGATTCACATGCTCAAAGATCGGTTCAAGAAACGAGACGAAGAGTTGGATACGATGCTTGAAACATATCAGAATCAACTCGAAAGTATTCAGAGACAATCAACATCTATTCAGAGGATGACATATCAAATGAGACAATTCACAGAAAACCAGAACTACATACCTCAATGACCAGTTTCAGATGACACTGATGAAGCCTTCGAGTACCAATCAGTTCACAATGACACTACAACAGAGGAGGAGGCTGAGCAGTATCAACAACCAGAGGTCTCAGTTCAGGTGTCTGAACCAACAAAGTCTCAATTTGATTTTTATTATTCTGACTCTGACGAGGACAAAGAAGCTGAGCTGTTTGTACCAACTGCACCAACAAATAAGGATCAAACTTTCAACCCTCAAAATGAAGATCTTGGAGCATGCTTTACCATGATGTTTGATGAAGATCTACCTGAACCATCCATTCCAGTCATATCAGAGGATGAAGACCTAATGTTAGAAACATCTTTACATTCTCAGGCAGATACTTATGGAGCATGTATTTCACAGATGACAGATGAAGAGCTGAATACAGAAATTTTAAAATACATATGTGAAGAAAAGGTGGAGCAAGAATCAGAGCAAATGAAGGAGCAATTGTCAGACAAAATTGAAGATCCAGAACATTCAGGAGAAACATCGGTGTATCGGGGAGTACAAATCAAAGATATCAACCAGAAGCTTGACAGAATGGAACTTCCATTCCAAGTCAAGCACCATACGAGACCTCCTGATTTTCTTTCTTTCTTTTCAGGAACCACTGGAGCAACAAGGGTTAAAAAGGTGGCACAAGCACTGAATGAGACAAAATATTTTTTGCCACTTTACCGTTGGAAAATACCCTTCAAAAGCAACACTCATGGGATTGTCTTTAATCGGACATCCAAAACGACGCTGAAACCTCATTGACAGATGGATTTCAGTCACGTCTGGCTGAAGACGAAAAATTTAGCGCTAGCAGGGAGGCAACCCATGCAATTTGTTGTAATTTTTATTTTCATATTTTGTGTATACATGTTGTAGAATTTTTAATTTTGTGTGTTATTTTTGTATGGAAAAGCACAAACGAGGTATTTTAAGACAGAAGGAATGGTGTTTGGCAATCAGAAAGAAGAGAGACAATTCATTAGTGATGACTGAGTAAAGAATGAATTCTTGAGACACATCCTAATGAATTTATACTAAGCGAGTGGCGTATTGCGTACACAATTCCGTTGCCTTAATTATTGCTTTGTTTTGTTTTTCTGTTGTAATTATCTTTATTTTCGTAGATAGGATCCATACTTTTTGACCTTTCATGATTTCTTTTGTTTAATTTAGCTAACAAACGTCCTATGGATGATACTAGTGCTATTATTACTCACCCTTTTCAAGTTCTATAAATTCAACTCATCATTGCACTTTGGAAGGCATCCTGTTTTGAGAAAGAAATACATAAAAAAAAAATGGAAGCCACTTCAAGAAGACGAGTTGAGAACATCTGTGTGTTTTTCGGTAGTAGTGTTGGTACTAAACCACAATACGTAGATGCATCACATGAATTGGGTCGAGTCTTAGCTGTAAAGAATATGCACTTAATATATGGCGGAGACAATCTTGGACTAATGGGGATCGTTTCAAAGGCCGTACAGGAATGAGGCAGTCACATTTGGGAATCATTCCAAAACCCTTGGCAGAGGCAAATCTTATTGGATCATCAAACGAAGAAGAGCTAATTGTGCCAGGTATGTCTGAACGACTGGTAGAAATGATTAACCGTGCTGATGCTTTTATCGCTTTGCCAGGTGGCTTGGGCACATTGGAGGAAATTTTTATAGTGCTATCTTGGGCGAACCTGAACATACACCAGAAACCAATTAGGCTGTTTAACGTTGATGGATTTTATGATTTTCTTTGTGTGTTTCTTGATGATGCTCGGAGAAATGGGTTCGTGTCAAAACCTATGAAAGAACTCCTCTATACTGCCAGAACTGCTCCGGATCTAATAGACCAACTCTTAGCTTATGAACCACAAATTGACCCTGTCATTTCAAAGATAAATTGGTCCGAGGAAGATCGTGGTAAGAGACGTCGTGTTAATCTGGATCTTAACCTTTAATTTCCTGTAGAATTTCAGCTAACCATGTATTATCTTCTAAACTCTTCTTCTACTGTTTAAAACATTGGGGACAATGTCTCATTTAGGTTTGGGGGAGGGAATTAGTTGATCAGTACCTTGTTTTTTTTAGTTTATGTGTTATTTTTATTTTTAGTCCAAAATTTTTCGAAAAATACAAAAAAATTTCAAAATTTCAAAAATTACAAAAATATTTTGCGTTTTTGTGTTTTTATTTTGATTAAAAAGGTGAAATTGGTAAGAGATGGCTGAGTAAAGAGTTTTCACTCCTGAGACGTATCTTAAACCATTTTTTCGGAATAAGTTAATTTTTGTTTATTTCCTTTTAAATTATTTAATTTGTAAATTCTCCATAATACTGACTAAAATGGATCCTCATATGCTCAGTTGACAGATATTATCAACATACATAGAAACATACAGACATGAGCTAAAATTGAAAAGTTTGTACTATTAAGTGCTCTAGTTTAATTGGAGGAAGCATCTCAAAAAGCAACGGAGTAAAAAAAAAAATCTGATATCCGAGTTATTAAGTCTGTAAGGGTGTTTTAACACCTAGTGCCATAAAACCAACTGGTTTGGGAGTCACTGGCCCAAAGCTCGCTACATGGATCAAAGATGCTGCAAAAATATATATCTGAAGTCTGAGTAATTAAGTCCGTAGGGGTGTCTTAACACCTGATGCCCTAAAGCCAACTGGTTTGAGAGCCACCGACCCAAAACTCATTACATAGACGGAAGATATTGTATATAAATAAAAAATAGAAAAAAAAATAAAGAAAAAATCAAAAAAAAAAATTTATTCCATTGCTACAACAATGTGTGAATTCCGATAAAACTTTAGGATAAATATATTACTCTCTTATCAACCACACTTGTGACTGTTGTGGGCAAAAAATGAGTTGAATAATATTTTGTTGGCTGTGTATATGGAGAATGGTAGATATAATCAGAGAATTTACTTATTCGATAATTTAGAAAGAAACAAAACAGCTAGTAACTTGGAGTAGAAATTTCACCTGATTAGTCACTAACTTCTTTATTCTCTTTTCGCTTGTCTTTTTGCTTTTGTGTGCATTAATTTTACTTTTGTAAAATATTTGTGGGTATCATTGCTGTAAACCCTCACGAGACTACAACTCGTCCACTAGGGACACCTAGAGGTTTAAAGGCTTGTTGCATACGCTAAATGCAACTGTGATCCCTACGAAAGTGGCTTAATTAAATTTTATTATGTTATTTTATTCTATGTTTTGCTCGAGGACTAGCAAAATGTTAGGTTTGTGGGTGTGATGAGTGGTAAATCTATCACTTTTTTTCCACTCATTTAACTTAATATTTTGTATAGTTTCTTGAGTCTTGTGAATATTTTGATGTGTTTTGTGTTATTTTGTAGATAAATAAAGTTTCAGGACATTCTGGAGGTGATTTGGAGCAAAACTGTGAAAATTGGAAAAAATGACAAAATGGTAATTTCTCCGCGTCGCGAAGCGCCAACGCTTGGCGTCGCGACGCCTAAAGTGCGCCGGCCATGCTAACGTGTGCCGGGTCAACGGGTCAGAATCTGAAAAGTTGACTTTGCTAACGTGCGCCGTGCCACGTGTCACCATCACAACCGATCTGCTAACTTGCGTCTGCCACGTGTCATCATCCTAAGATGCCGACAATCATCATCTACGCTAAAATGCACCTGCCACGTGTCAAAATCTCAGGGTATCACACTAAAATGCGCCTGGACACGTGTCGCCATCACATGTTGCCGACATCAAAAAGTCAACTGCCGATATAACAGTGCCACGTGTCACGATCTCATGAAGCCAAGCAACAAGTGTCGAAGATCAACGCGCGTCGCGACGCTGGCTTGGCGTCGCGACGCTGGAACCAAGTTTTGCCTATAAATTTGGCTCTTCGTCACTTCATTTGGTGTGCTTTCCTTGGGAGTTTTCCCCTGTTTTTAAAGGATTGCATCTAGTTTTTGTAAAAATAAAAATAATATTTAATTTATATTTTAATTTTCAGTAGTAATAATAGTTCTTCTTCTTCTTCTCTTTTCTTTTATGTTTTGTAGTTAAATTTCTGCAGGGGTAAAGGTGAAGTTTTTTACTTTTATAATTTAGATTAATCTCCCTTAGTTATAATATATAAATTATTTAAAACCTGACTTAATAAGGATACTGTTATATTGGTCGGTTGGTAATTATTTTTAAACTGGTTTTAACCTGACTTAATAAGGATACCGCCTGGTTGGTCGGTTGGTATTTAATTATTAATTTGACTTAATCAGGATACCGCCTATATGACTGGTTGGTAAATATCACACATATTTATATATTATTAAATAAGGGAGATTTCTAAATTATAAATAGTAAAGATAGATTAATCTCACTTTAATTATAATATGAAAATTGTAATTTTAATAATATGGATTAAAAGTTGATTCCGCCTTAATGGATGGTTTTAATTATGTAACATAATGTGACACCGCCTATATGGCTGGTCTTTAGGTGACAGATAATTACCACCTATATGGTTGGTTTATGGATAATAATAACACCGCCTTTATGGCTGGTTCAACTTAATTAGATAATATTGGCAATTTCCATATTATAATAATTTGAGATTTCTAAAAGTAGATCCTATATCCCCAGTAGTTTATTTTATTTTAGGGAAGTAATGAAACACAATATTCACACACTTTATAATTGATTTTCTTTATTATGGGTAATTCTTTAGTTTGTTTATTGAGTCTTAAGCTTGTGGATGCTGGTTTTCGCCCGAGGTCCACAATCGAGAAATTGTAGGTTGAGGGCATTAGCGATCTTGCAAAACAAAGGTAAAGTGAGCGGGAGTAGACTACCCACCGGTGTGGTGGGTGCCGGGGGCACTCCGACGCTCAAGTCAGTGATGAAAGTGATATATTAATACCGTTGAAGGAGGAGCAAGCTTAGAGATTACCTTGATTCCTGTGAGCTACCGTGTGGGCTGTAGGTAGGAGGTCTATAGAGAGAATATTGCTTGAGCTATGGGTAGAAGAGCTTACATGCCCTTTCTCTTCTGGACTTTGGTTCCTCTTATAGGCGATTCGAGGTGGGACTCATGAATGCCTTAATTGTTTATACATTTTGGGTGATTGTAATAGTCGAGTCGTGAAGAGGCAGTTATGGTCAGTCATGAAGGGTAGTTATGGGTCTGGACGTTTCATGGGTTGGTTTTTAAAGGGGTTCAGGTATCGGTCTTTGGGTATGATGTTTCTCCGAGCCTGGGCCTGCATAATGTCTTTGGGTTCGGTTAGGGGGTTTCAGGGGTGCATTTAGCAGTGGGCCTGAGGCGAAAGGTCGAAATTAACCTTAGACCAAATTTGGCCCGTACAGTTTGTCCCCTACTCTCTAAGTCAATGAGTCCTTAGCTTGGAGAGTATTTGACGCGCGTGTCGAGACTATAGGATGAAGGTGTACCTGAGCGTCGATACTGCCTATTGATTGAACCAAACGAATGTCAAGTTATGAACTTGACTCTACATGATCCATCGTGGATGTGTCCAGTCGAATGAGCTAGATGAAGGTCAGGATCATGAACTTGACTCTACAAGAGCCATTGAGGAAGTACCCAGTCGACTGAACCAGATGAAGGTCAGGATATATGTCATACGACATGTGTAATATATGTCTACAACTTGACTCGACATGAGTTCATGAGGGATGTCCCCGGTCGACTGAACCAGAAGAGGGTTCATGAGTTACTTTCACTCGACATGTCGTATGGACTGAGGGAAGTCCATGTCTAAATTTGACTCGACATAAGTCCATGGGGGATGTCCCCGGTCGACTGAACCAGATGAAGGTTCAGGGGTTGTTTCACACGATATTTTGTATGGACTGTAGGAAGTCTATGTCTTCATTTGACTCGACATGAGTCCATGGGGGATGTCCCCTGTCGACTGAACCAGAAAGGTTCAGGAGTTAAACAGTTCACCGACACTCGTACATTTATTACTGGATGTAACTACGAAGTCCATGTCTAAATTTGACTCGACATGTCCATGGGGGATGTCCCCGGTCGACTGAACCAGATGAAGGTTCAGGGGTTGTTTCACACACGACATTGTTGTATGGACTGTAGGAAGTCTATGTCTTCATTTGACTCGACATGAGTCCATGGGGGATGTCCCCGGTCGACTGAACCAGATGAAGGTTCATGAGTTATTTCACACGACATTGTCGTATGGATGTAGGAAGTCTATGTCTTCATTTGACTCGACATGAGTCCATGGGGGATGTCCCCGGTCGACTGAACCAGATGAAGGTTCATGAGTTATTTCACACGACATTGTCGTATGGATTGTAGGAAGTCTATGTCTTCATTTGACTCGACATGAGTCCATGGGGGATGTCCCCGGTCGACTGAACCAGATGAAGGTTCATGAGTTGTTTCACACGACATTGTCGTATGGACTGTAGGAAGTCTATGTCTTCATTTGACTCGACATGAGTCCATGGGGGATGTCCCCGGTCGACTGAACCAGATGAAGGTTCAGAAGTTGTTTCACACACGACATTGTCGTATGGACTGTAGGAAGTCTATGTCTTCATTTGACTCGACATGAGTCCATGGGGGATGTCCCCGGTCGACTGAACCCGATGAAGGTTCATGAGTTATTTCACAAGACATTGTCGTATGGACTGTAGGAAGTCCATGTCTTCAGTTGACTCGACATGAGTCCATGGGGGAAGTCCCCGGTCGACTGAACCAGATGAAGGTTAGGATAATCCTCATACTACCGGTCAAATGACCAGAGGACTTTTCAATGTCGTTTGGACCAGATGAAGGTCTATGAAAGTCTTCACTCTATAGACCTGACCGATGGTCCAAGAGAATAATTATCTAAGAAGAACGATGAGAGGACCCGAGAAGGTCTATGAAGGTTATCACCCATTCTCCTGATGAGGTTCCATGAGACTGCGGTCGTATGGACCGGTCGAATGGACTTGATAATGGTCTAAGAAGGTCATCACTTCTCACTCTACTAGACCTGAAGAATGTCAATGAGGGTTCTCATTCCTCATTCTACAAGACCGGAAAGGTCAATGAAGGTTCTCATTCCTCATTCTACAAGACCTGACAAAGGTCAATGAAGGTATAATTCCTCATTCTAAAAGACCTGACTAAGGTCAATGAGGGTATAATTCCTCATTCTACAGGACTTGTAGTCTGAGACCATGTCGTCTGAAGACCATGAGACTACAGTCAAATGAACCCGATGAAGGTCCATGAGGGTCATCATCCTACTAGATTGGATGAAGGGGTCGACTGGGCCCGATTGAGGTCCAATGGATTCTTCATACTACCTAATATGATGAAGGTCGGTCGATTGGACCTGATGGAGGTCCAATGGATTCTCCATACTACTTAATCTGATGAAGGCCGGTCGATTGGACCTGATGGAGGTTCAAATGATTTTTCATACTACCTAACCTGATGAAGGTCGGTCGAGTGGACCTGATGGAGGTCCAAAGGATTTTTCATACTATCTAACCTGATGAAGGTCGGTCGAATGGACCTGATGGAGGTCCAAATGATTTTTCATACTATCTGACCTGATGAAGGTCGGTCGAGTAGACCTGATGGAGGTCCAAAGGATTTTTCATACTACTTAACCTGATGAAGGTCGGTCGAGTAGACCTGATGGAGGTCCAAAGGATTTTTCATACTACCTAACTGATGAAGGTCGGTTGAGTGGACCTGATGGAGGTCCAAATGATTTTTTATACTACCTAACCTGATGAAGGTCGGTCGAGTGGACATGATGGAGGTCCAAAGGATTTTTCATACTACCTAACCTGATGAAGGTCGGTCGAGTGGACCTGATGAAGGTCCAAATGAGTTTTCATACAACTAACTTGATGAAGGTCGGTCGAGTGGACATGATGGATGTCCAAAGGATTTTTCATACTACCTAACTTGATGAAGATCGGTTCGAGTGGACCTGATGGAGGTCCAAAGGATTTTTCATACTATATAAACCGATGAAGGTCGGTCGAGTGGACCTGATGGAGGTCCAAAGGATTTTTCATACTACCTAACCTGATGAAGGTCGGTCGAGAGTAGACCTGATGGAGGTCCAAATGATTTTTAATACTCCTAACCTGATGAAGGTCGGTCGAGTGGACCT
>SKCR01053542.1:0-20426 GCA_019454045.1 Zanthoxylum bungeanum | reverse complement strand
ATCAAACAATTCAACCAAATCATGCCTAAATCGAGTTTACCTAATTTTAACCCTAACTTTTCATGCTTGATCAAAGCTCAAGATACCATTGTTGAGTTTCTAATATAGGTCCCAAGATCATGAAATCAAGCATAAAAACGCATGAATACATCAAAGGAATAAGGCGGAAAAATTACTCACATTGAACGGTTTGAGATGCGAAGAACAAGCTGCGTTTTTGCCACCCTATTGAAGCTCGGTTGGCTCCTTGAACAGCAGGGACTGCTCGGTTTTGGGCTGTGGTGGCTCCTCCAAATGGGCCATTGAAGACCTCCATTGAAGCTCCAAGCTTCAAGCTCCAAAAATGGATTCCAAGCTCATAAATTCGTTTCCCTATCACCTATGTATAACCCAAGGTGTGTGCTAGCACTTAGATCTTGCAACAAGATCCAAAAGCTTCTCCATTTGCTCGGTCAAACCAGAAGAAAAAGAAAGAAAACGGTCATGGAGACCGTGAGAGAGAGATGAAGGTTTTTGGCTCCAAAAGCCTAAAACCGTAAAAAGAGAGAGAATGAGTTACCAAATAAAAATTTTAAAAGGGTTTATATAATTTCCAAAATATATAATAAACCATTTACCTTTTTTTCTATTTCAAAAAACAAAGCATTAAATGCTTGTCAATCACCACAAATCAACTTATATCAATCACTCAAATGTCACATCACTCAAAGTGACATGTGATTTGACGTTTGATGTGACTTGCGATTTTACGCTTGATTTGACTTGCGTGCCGTACTCGCATTCGAAATAGGAATGCGCTCGCAAACAATCTCGGGCTCGGGTTCGCTAATTCCAAATTAACGAATTTTCCGTTGCGTCGTAATTAAATGATTACGCCTAGCGAAGTCACTATTCACGTCGCTAACGAATTAATTCTAAATTAATTCGTTCGCCCGAATTAAAATCTAATTTTAATTCCGCGTCGAAATCCATTTCGTTAATATATCAAATATATTAATTTATCGATTAATTCAAAATTAATCGTTCTCTCTCTTTAACGATATTTTATCCGAGATAAAATATCTCTGTAATTAATCCCAGATTAATTTTCTCTCTCTAGAAATTAATCTTCTCTCTTTACTAATTAATCCCAGATTAATCATAGTGCGAGTCATACATCATCGGTGAATCTTTGGGAAGCGACCCATGAGATCTCCGGATATGTTGGCAGTAAATACGGTCGTCGGACTATCCGAACACGTAAGTACCTCGTACTACGTTTCTACCGATTTACAAGACAACGTGGCTTCTAGCAAAGCGCCATGCCTACCCAATTCTCCAGAAATATTCTTACAGGAATATATAGATTTGTATCAAGCGTAGTTTACCGTAGTATTGCGTATATCAGCCCAGTATCGGATAGTCACGTGCTAGGGCTGGGGCTGGATAAGTGTCTGCCCCGTCCGAAGCACATGTCGGATGTCTGGTAACTAGTCTCTATAATCGGATATACATGACCTGTCATAATATCCCGATGGCCGGCCAGCACTTAAGAGCACTAATACCGTATCCTGCGTGACATCATCTCCATTATGACTGGAGTGATACTTCCGTCTTGACATCACACCCAATACACTACGACTCTCTGATAAACCCAGAAGTGGTGTACGCAGAGAACCGGTTAAAGCCCTGTACCACCAAGACCAAAGTCTACCGATTATCGCAAGTATTAGCGATGTAAGTCTCAGGTTAAGACTATACACACCTACCTTGATTTCGGCCTCCCATAGACACATAGTCATAATACCAATGGGATTCCGAGGGGTCTATCCAGAGCGAAGCTGTTTCCCGTACCATCGGTGAAACACGACCTCCTATCGCACTTGCATAAGTATCCGATACTTATATATATGAGAACTATGCAGTTGTGCCCTCACAACGCACACAAGTGCAATACTAGCCTATTCCGCATTATCGATGTCCAGTCTCGATAATACTCCGGCTAGGGATATTTAATGATTAAACCTTCGGGGACTGATACTGTCTCATATCATTCTCAGTTCAGGAACTAATCATAGGGACCTATCTTCATTTATATATCCATGGTGATCTAATCACAAATGATGAGAGTGCAATTTCCTTGTCACATAGTTAATTTGCTACAACAACACAATGATATGTGCAAATAGTGACGCTATGGGTCATTTTGTCCAACATATCCAACAAACCTAAACTTTTGCCCTCGAGGTGAAAGCTTATCTTACTGAGTCACCCTGACAAAGGCATGACAACCCCAAACCTTAATATAACTAAGATTTGGTCTTCTACTGGTCCATATCTAATACGGAGTCGTAGGAACAATTTTTGAAGAAATCTTATTCAAAAGATGTGTAGCTGTTAAAAACGAGTAGCCCCATAAGTAATGTGGCAAATCTATAAAACTCAACATCGATCGGACCATATCCAATAAAGTCTGATTTCTCCTCTCAGACACTCCATTGTGCTGTGGAGTACCTGGATGAGTATATTGAGTGAGAATCTCATTCTCCTTCATATATCCATGAACTCACTGCTCATATATTCGTCGCCTCGATCAGATCGAAGGCATTTAATATATTGACCAGTCTGTTTTTCTACTTCATTTCGAAACTCTTTGAACTTTTCAAAGATTTCCAATTTATGTTGCATCAAATAGACATAACCGTACTGTGACAGATCATCGGTAAAGGTAACGAAGTACAAATAACCACTGTGAGCAGTCTGACTTAGTGGATGATGAGTGGTAAATCTATCACTATTTCCCACTCATTGAACCTAATATTTTGTATAGTTTCTTGAGTTTTGTGAATATTTTGATGTGTTTTGTGTTATTTTGGAGATAAATAAAGTTTCAGGACACTCTGGAGGTGATTTGGGCCAAAACAGTGAAAATTGGACGAAAATGGCATTTTAGTAAATTCTCGCGTCGCGACGCCAAGACCTTCCGCGTCGCGACGCCTAAAATGCGCTGAACAGTGCTAACGTGCGCCGGGTCCACAAATCAGAATCTGAGAAAAGTTTGACTTTGCTAAAATGCACCGTGACACGTGTCACCATCACAGCCGATATGCTAACATGCGCCGTGCCATGTGTCAGCATCCTACGGTGCCGAAAGTCATCATCGCCACGAGTGCCACGTGTCACTCCAGGTCATCTCCATGTCATCAGCCACGTCAGCAAGTCAAAAAGTCAACACCGCCACGTCACCGCCATGTCATCATCAGCCAATCAGGAAGTGCCACGTGTCACAATTCTATGGTGCCGACAGTCTATTTCCCACGTGTCGCCACGTCACCGCCATGTCACCGCCATGTCAGCATCAATCATTGAGTATCTAATCCTTATCTGACACGTGGCAGATAAGAATCTCAGCGACCAATCAAAAGCCGCCATGTGTCACAATAATTGAAGCCCAACCACCGCGCCACGTGTCACCTTATCAGCTTATCCAGAATCTTCAAACCGGCGAACCAGAGCGTGCCACATCGACAAAATCTGGCGTAGCGACGCTGAGGGCCCTGGCGTCGCGACGCTGGGGGCCCTGGCGTCGCGACGCTGGAAGCCTACAAAATGAGCTCGAGATTTCAGAATCCAGTGCACCACCCTCTCTCTTATATTCTATCTAAAGATAGAGTTTCTCTCTTTACTTTCTTTTAATTTTTAGTTTTTTAGTTTTTTTAGTTTTGTACTTAATTTTAATTACGTTTTGTTAATATAGTAATTTAATTTTTACTTTTTACTTTTTACAGTTTTTATTATTTACCATGAGGAGGTAACTCCCTCAGCTAGGGTGAAAGGTAATTCTTTTACTATTACTATTTAGATTAATCTCCCTTAAAAATAATATATTCACTATTTAAAATATTGACTTAAAAAGGATACCGCCAGATTGGTCGGTTGGTAATTTAATTTTGGATCCGCCTTTATGGCTGGTTGGACTTAATTTGACTTAATCAGGTTACCGCCTATATGGCTGGTTGGAAAAAGAATCACAAGTTTATATATTATTTTATGGGAGATATCTAAATTAGTAGTAGTAAAGTAATTCCTTTTACCTTAGCATTTTATTTTATTGTAATTTACTTTTCAGTATTTACTTTACCGTATTTTTTATGTCTTTTATTTTCATGTTTTTACTAGCCCTAGTTATGTGTTGTAACTAAATTAGTTATCTGGGGTTGTGATGACTTTTAATATCACCGTTTTATAAGGGGTTAAATTATAGCTTGGGTAATATAAAGATTTATTTATTGAGTCTTAAATCTTAATGCTTTTTCATTAACTGGCCATTAAAAAATTCATCTGGTAAATCTAAAATGAACTAGACATAGGGATTTTAGGTTTAAGCCTTAGACTCAATAGCCCACGATCTTCCTTGAGGATAGATAACCCTTTAATAGATTTCCTTACAGGATAGGAATATACCTGTCGGGCGGGGGTAGCCATAATTGGAACTTAAAATTAATGAATCCAGATAATTTGGTTGACATAGACATATGGTTCAATTGGGTTAAACTGGGTATTTGTGTCTGACCATCGACAGAGGCTTACACATAATTTAGTGTTCCAGGTTAATAAATCAATATATTACCCAACTTTAAAATAACCACTTTATCTTTAAAATGATATTGGAAGGAATCACAACCCTAGATAGTTTTTAATATTGAATTTTCTTAAAATCTATTTTCGACAATTTTATTTACTTGCTTTTAAATTTAGAATCGTCATCATTTTAAATCAATCAATCAACCTGTTAGATATTAGTAATCATTTTACCTCATAAAATTAATAGTTTTGATATTAAGTCCTCGTGGGATCGATATTTTTATACTACTTGAACGATACGTGCGCCTGCGTTATACGTGTGTGTTTACGCCGGTCAAGTTTTTGGCGCCGTTGCCGAGGACTTATTTATCTTTCACTATTAGTTTTAAGGTTAGATACGTTACTTGTGTTTAATTTATTTTTACTTATTGTTGTTGTTTTCTTGTGTTTCAGGTTCTCAGAAACTACATGAGACGAACCAGAAACTTTGAACTCCGACCGCTTGACCCGGAAATTGAAAGAACCATCAGACAGTTGAGAAGGGAAAGACGAGAAGGCCAAGAAGCTTTAGTCAACATGGAACCTGAACCTTTGAATGTTGCACCACCAATTCCCATTCGAGACAGAACCTTTCCGGTGGTTGACAGACTCATTTCTTGTATTGTACTTCCTCCCTTACCAGAAAATGCGAGTGACATCAAAACATGCATTCAAATGATTCAGCAGTCAGTGCAGTTTGGGGGAAATGCAACTGAAGATCCTAATGCCCACATCAGCAACTTCCTGGAAGTTTGCGGTACTTTCAATTACAACCGAGCAGCTGAAGAAGCAATGAGACTGTGAGTTTTTCCATACTCCTTGAAGGACAGAGCTAAAGCTTGGCTACATTCACTACCAGCAGCTTCTATCACAACTTGGAACACTATAGCCACCAAATTCCTTGCAAAATACTTTCCACCAGCCAGAACTGCAAAGTTAAGGAATGACATCACATCCTTCATGCAACAAGATTGAGAATCCTTTTGCGAAGCTTGGGAAAGATTCAAAGATTTACTCCGGAAATGTCCTCATCATGAGATCGCAAAGTGGCTACAAGTTCAGACCTTCTACAATGGACTTTCTGGAATAATGAGAACCACAATCGATGCTGCTGCTGGAGGAGCTTTGATGGCAAAAGGAGAAGATCAAGCCTGAAACTTAATTGAAGAAATAGCCAACAACAATTCCTTGTGGCCAACAGAAAGGAGCATGATCTAAAGAATTGCAGGAATTTATGAATGTGGAGCCAATACAGCAGTCAACGCCAAGCTAGATCAGATATGTAAATTCATGGAGACTCTTACCACTGGATCCACAAGTTCACCATATGGAGGAGCACCAGAACTAAACAAACTTGAAGAGACGGTGAATTATGTCAACAATTGTAACAGACAGGGGAACAATCCATATTCCAACACTTACAACCCAGGGTGGAGGAATCATCATAATTTCGCATGGAGCAACAATTCAGGTCAACAACAGAACTATCCACCACCTGAATTCCAACAACAGAACAAAGGCCAGGAATATGCAAATGAACCAGGAATAACAGAAGTGTTGACCTACTTGAAAAAGATAGAAGCAAAACACGACTCTCAAGCAGCAAGATATGATGCTATTTTTTAAAATCAAGTAGCATTGAATCAAAGCCATTCAGCCTCTATCAAAGAACTAGAGAATCAAATCGGACAACTAGCCAATGCTCAGAGTTACAGACCGCCAGGTACCCTTCCTAGCAACACAGAGCCAAATCCAAGGAACATGGGGAATGAGCAATGTCATGCCATCATGTTAAAAAGCGGTACTGAAATCAACAAAGATGTTGCAGCCAAAACAGCTGCTGAGGAAGTTCCAAAGAAAACAAAGCAACAGATGGAGGAAAAAGAAGCAAAGGAAAAAGAACAGATCACTCCACCTCCACATTTTCCTCAACGTCTTCAGATGAACAAATTGGACAAGCAGTTTTCTCGGTTCCTGGAGATCTTCAAAAAGCTGCATATCAACATTCCATTTGCAGAAGCATTGGAAAAAATGCACACCTATGCCAAATTCATGAAAGATATTCTTTCACGAAAAATGAGATTGGGAGATTACGAGACAGTAGCATTAACAGAAGAATGCAGTGCCATCATTCAGAGGAAACTTCCCCTGAAGTTGAAAGATCCTGGCAGTTTCACTGTTCCTTGCGTCATAGGAGAACATAACTTTGGTAAGGCTTTGTGTGATTTAGGTGCGAGTGTTAACTTGATTCTTTTCTCTATTTTCAGGAAATTACAGATTGGAGAAACAATGCCAACTTCAGTCTCTCTACAACTTGCTGATAGAACGCTCGTATTTCCAAGAGGCGTAGTTGAGGATGTGCTGGTCAAGGTTGACAAATTCATTTTCCCAGCAGATTTTATTGTCCTTGATATGGAAGAAGACGCAGACGTGCCAATCATCCTCGGGAGACCATTCTTGGCTACAGGTCGAACCATTATTGATGTACAAAAAGGAGAACTAACCATGAGGGTACAGGACCAAGAAGTAACATTTAATGTTTTCAAGGCCATGAATTTCCCAGATGATGAAAAGAAGGAGGAATGTTTCAAACTCGATGTGATACACAGTACCATTCAGAACTCTGATGAAATGCAAAGTTCTACTAACAAACTAAAAACATGTCAATTGCCTGTGGAGCCTAAAGATAAAGCATATTTTGTACTGAAGAAGCCAATTCTTGCACTACAAGCAACAGAAAAGACAAAGTTCCACCAACTCAACGAATTGGAGGAATTTCACAATCAGCCTTTTGAGGATGCCAAATTGTACAAAGAAAAGGGCAAGAAAAGACATGATGAGAAGTTAGTGCGCATACAACTGGAACCAGGGCAGAATGTACTGTTAAACAAATCAAGGGTGAAATTCTTCCCATGGAAGCCAAAATCACGGTGGTCAGATCCATTTGTGATCACCAAAGTTTTACCAAATAGAGCCGTTGAGGTACATGATCCTGACGCTAACAAAATTTTCAAGGTTAAAAACAAGCGTGTCAAGCACTACTGGGGAGAATCATTTGGGCGACAAAAAGAAAGTGTCACACTTTCAGATCCAGCTTAACGTTCGAGAAGTCAAGTCTGGCTGACGACTTTAAACTTAGCGCTAGCAGGGAGGCAACCCATGCAATTTTTGTATATAATGTGATTTGGTGTGATTTATTTTTGTGTGTTTAATTTTTGCAGGTTTAGTCATTTCAAGATGGAAGAAGCTCTCGAAAATCTTCACAAGCAATTTCATTCTCTCCCTCAAAAATCTCTGATGAAAGTTTACAAAGCTCGCTTAGAATGAATGAGATTACTGATGATCAAAGGTATTCCTACTAACATTCGTTGGATTATTGAAGCACGGGTCCGATTGGCAGGTGAGTCTTCTGACTCTTTTATTTCACATCTGCCTGGTTTAGGAAAGAGCACATATGCTAAAAAGAGAATAGCCAAAAGAATGTGTGTTTGTTATAAATGTGCTCGCATATTTTGTAATACTCGTTGTTGTTCTTTAGGAATGGTGTCTGATAACCGCGAAGATAAGATTAACTTCATTAGGGATGGCTTGAGTAAGGAGTCTTTGGATGACATATCTAAAACTCTTGAGACGCATCCCAGTGGATGTGTGTATCATGAAATTCGCTTGTTATATGCACAATTCCAAAAGGAAAGACAACTGTTAAGTCTTGGGAATCTGACTCAAAAAGACCATGTTTGCCAGATTATAAGAAAATTGGATGGGAAGCTTGTCCCTGATGCATAGACGTCAATCAAGCCGTTACTTTTCTTGTAAATATTATATCTCTTTGTCTTTTCTTAATAATTGTGATTTGTTTTGTTGTTTTCTTTTAATTTTCTCTGACAGGATCCAGACCTTTTTGACTATCACGATATTAATTCGCTACTAATCGTCCTCTGGAAGATATTTGTGCTATTTTTACTCACCCTTTTTCAGGTACTATAAATTCAGCCCATCATTGCACTTTTGAAGGCATCTTGATTTGAAAAAGAAATACATAAAAATGGAAGCCACTTCAAGAAGACGAGTTGAAAACATCTGTGTGTTTTGCGGTAGTAGTGTTGGTACTAAGCCACAATACGTAGAAGCAGCACAAGAATTGGGTCGAGTCTTAGCAGCAAGGAATATGCACTTAATATATGGCGGAAGAAATCTTGGACTTATGGGATCGTTTCAAAGGTTGTACAGGAGGGAGGCAGTCATGTTTTGGGAATCATCCCAAAACCCTTGGCATAGGCAAATCTTATTGGATCATCAAACGGAGAGGAACTGATCGTGCCAGGTATGTCTGAACGACTGGTAGAAATGATTAATCGTGCTGATGCTTTTATTGCTTTTCCAGGTGGCTTATGCATATTGGAGGAAATTTTTATAGTTCTATCTTGGGCGAACCTGAACATACACCAGAAATCGCTTGGACTGTTTAATGTTGATGGATTTTATGATTTTCTTTGTGTGTTTCTTGATGATGCTCGGGGAAATGGGTTCGTGTCAAAACCTGTGAAAGAACTCCTACTTTACTACCACGCCAGACTGCTCCGGATCTAATAGACCAACTCATAGCCTATGAACCACGAGTTGACCCTATCCTTTCAAAGAAATTGGTCTGAGGACGATCGTGGTAAGAAGCGTCGATTAATCTGGATCTTAACCTTTAATTTCGTGTAGAATTTCAGCTAACCAGGTACGGCCTTCTAACTCTCCTTTTACTGTTTAAGACATTGGGGACAATGTCTCATTTAGGTTTGGGGGAGGGAATTAGTAGACCAATACCTTAATTTTAGTCCAAAATTTTTCGAAAAATAAAAAAAAATTGAAAAATTTTCAAAAATTACAAAAAATTTTGTGTTTTTTGTATTTTTATTTTGACTAAAATGGTGAAATTGGTAAAAGATAGCCGAGTAAGGAGTTTCCACTCCTGAGACGTATCTCAAGCCTATTTTCGAAACAAGTTAATTTTTGTTTATTTCATTTTGAATTATTTAATTTGTGAATTCTCCATAAAACGAATTAAATGGATATTCATATGCTCAGTTGACAGGTATTATCAACATATATAGTAACATACGGACATGAGTTAAAATTGAAAAGTTTGTAATATTCAGTGCTCTAGTTTAATTGGAGGAAGCATCTCAAAAAGCAGTGGAGTATAAAAAAAAAAAAAAAAAAAAAAAAACGTCTGAGATCCGAGTTATTAAGTCTGTAAGGGTGTTTTAACACCTACTGCCCTAAAACCAACTGGTTTGGGAGTCGCTGGCCCAAAGCTCGCTACATGGATCAAAGATGCTGCAAAAATATATATATCTGAAATCTGAGTAATTAAGTCCGTAGGGGTGTCTTAACACCTGGTGCCCTAAAGCCAACTGGTTTGGGAGCCACCGACCCAACACTCGTTACATAGATGGAAGATATTGTATATAAATAAAAAAATAGAAAAAAAAAATCAAGAAAAAATCAGAAAAATAAGAAAAAATATTCTATTGCTACCAAAAGGTGTGAAATCTGATAGAACATTAGGACAAAAATATTACTCTCTTATCAACTGCACTTATGACTGTTGTGGGCAAAAATGAGTTGGTTAATATCTTGTTGGATGTGTATATGAAGAATGGTAAAAATAATCGGAGAATTACTTATTCAGTAATTTAGAATAAAACAAAACAACTAGTAACTTGGAGTAGAAGTTTCACCTGATAGTCACTAACATCTTTATTCTCTTTTCCCTTGTCTTTTTGCTTTTGTGTGCATTAGTTTTATTACTTGTTTACTTTTGTAAAATGTTTGTGGGTATCATTGCTGTAAACCCTCACGAGACTACAACTCGTCCACTATGGACACCTAGGGGTTTAAAGGCTTGTTGCATATGCTAAATGCAACCGTGATCCCTACGAAAGTGGCTTAGTTAATTTATTTATGTTATTTTACTCTATGTTTTGCTCGAGGACTAGCAAAATGTTAGGTTTTGGGGTGTGATGAGTGGTAAATCTATCACTATTTCCTACTCATTTAACCTAATATTTTGTATAGTTTCTTGAGTTTTGTGAATATTTTGATGTGTTTTGTGTTATTTTGTAGATAAATAAAGTTTCAGGACACTCTGGAGGTGATTTTGGCCAAAACAGTGAAAATTGGATGAAAAAGGCATTTTAGTAAATTCCCGCATCGCGACGCCAAGACCTTCCGCGTCGCGGCGCCTAAAATGCGCCGGGTCCACAAATCAGAATCTGAGAAAAGTTTGACTTTGCTAAAAAACGCCATGCCACGTGTCACCATCACAGCCGATCTGCTAACATGCGCCGTACCACGTGTCAGCATCCTACGGTGCCGACAGTCATCATCGCCACGTGTGCCACGTGGCATCCTACGTGTTTCCATGTCATCACCACGTCAGCAAGTCAACATTGCCACGTGTCGTGCCACATCATCATCAGCCAATTAGGAAGTGCCACGTGTCACAATCCTGCGGTGCCGACAGTCTTTGTCGCCACGTCATCGCCACCTCACCGCCATGTCAACGCCATGTCAGCATCAATCATTGAGTGTCTAATCCTTATCTGACACGTGGCGGATAAGAATCTCATCGACCAATCAGAAGCCGCCACGTGTCACAATAATTGAAGCCCAACCACCGCGCCACGTGTCACCTTATTAGCTTATCCAGAATCTTCAATTAGATGAACCAAAGCTTGCCACGTCGACAAAATTTGGCGTAGCGACGCTGAGGTCCCTGGCGTCGCGACGCTGGAAGCCTACTGAGGCCTATAAATTGAGCTCGAGATTTCAGAATTCAGTGCACCACTCTCTCTCTTATATTCTATCTAAAGAGAGAGTTTCTCTCTCTACTTTCTTTTAATTTTTAGTTTTTTTAGTTTTTTTAGTTTTGTAATTAATTTTAATTACGTTTTGTAAAATAGTAATTTACTTGTTTTTTACTTTTTACAGTTTTTACTATTTACCATGAGGAGGTAACTTCTCCAGCTAGGGTGAAAGGTAATTCTTTTACTGTTACTATTTAGATTAATCTCCCTTAAAAATAATATATTCACTATTTAAAATATTGACTTAAAAAGGATACCGCCAGATTGGTCAGTTGGTAATTCATTTTAATCTCGTTTAAAACTGACTAATAAAGGATACCGCCAGATTGGTCGGTTGGTAATTTAATTTTGGTTCCGCCTTTATGGCTGGTAGGACTTAATTTGACTTAATCAGGTTACCGCCTATATGGCTGGTTGGAAAAAGAATCACAAGTTCATATATTATTTTATGGGAGATATCTAAATTAGTAGTAGTAAAAGTAATTCCTTTTGCCTTAGCATTTTATTTTATTGTAATTCACTTTTCAGTATTTACTTTACCGTATTTTTACTTTATGTCTTTTATTTTCAAGTTTTTACTAGCCCTAGTTATGTGTTGTAACTAAATTAGTTATTTGGGGTTGTGATGACTTTTAATATCACCGTTTTATAAGGGGTTAATTATAGCTTGGGTAATATAAAGATTTATTTATTGAGTCTTAATCTTAATGCTTTTTCATTAACTGGCCATTAATAAAATTGATATGGTAAATCTAAAATGAACTAGACATAGTGATTTTAGGTTTCAGCCTTAGACTCAATAGCCCACGATATTCCTTGAGGATAGATAACCCTTTAATAGATTTCCTTACAGGATAAGAATATACCTGTCGAGCGGGGGTAGCCATAATTGGAACTTAAACTTAATGAATCCAGATAATTTGGTTGACATAGACATATGGTTCAATTGGGTTAAACTGAGTATTTGTGTCTAACCATCGACAGAGGCTTACACATAATTTAGTGTTCCAAGTTAATAAATCAATATATTACCCAACTTTAAGATAACCACTTCATCTTTAAAATGATATTGGAAGGATCGCAACCCTAGATAGTTTTTAATATTGAATTTTCTTAAAATCTATTTTCGACAATTTTATTTACTTGCTTTTAAATTTAGAATCGTCATCATTTCAAATCAATCAATCAACCTGTTAGATATTAGTAATCATTTGACCTTATAAAATTAATAGTTTTGATATTAAGTCCTCGTGGGATCGATATTTTTATACTACTTGAACGATACGTGCGCTTGCGTTATACATGTGTGTTTACGCGGGTCAGTGGACCAAATACATCAGAATGTACGAGTTCCAGTAAGTTAGTGGCACGGTGTTCAACACCTGAAAATATGGCTTTGGTCATCTTACCCTGAATACACGGTTCACAAGTTGGATAGGGTTTTTAATGGTGAGATTTGGTATCAAACCATTCCTAACCAATTGGGTAAGGCGTTTAACGCCTATATGACCTAGCCGCATATGCCAAAGTTTAGTATTATTAACAAACAGGAAACTACGTTTATTAACTCCAGTATTTAAAATATTTTAGAAGTTTGCAATGTGTAATGACCATGCTGTTTTGGACAACAAAGGATCTGAATATACGTTTATCATATAAATACAAAGATAGTTCTTAATATTAATAAGATAACCTTATGTATCCAATACAAAAAGAGATATAATATTAGCTACACATCCTGGTACAAAGTAGCAGTCATATAACAAAAGTGTCTCATTCGGCAAAGGGATCTCGCATACTCCCACTGCAACTACATCCAGAGAGTCTCCACTCCCAAATCGCAACTGCATCTCTCCAGGCTTCAGTTTCTTACTTTCCTTCAGCACCTGCAACGAATTACAAATGTGAATAGGACAAGCAGAATCTAAAATCCAGCTGGATGTAACAGCTTCACAAGCCAAATAGATATCAATAACTGGAAAAATAAATGTACCTGATGTAGATGCTCTCTCCTTCCTCAGCTGGGCAATGTAGTCAGGACAGTTCCTTTTCTAGTGCCCGACTTTGCTGCAGTGATGACTTTTGTCGTCAGAAGCCCTCTTGGGCTTTGCTATCTGACCTTGCGGTTGAGAACCGAAACCCTTCATCTTCTTCACTTTCGTCCTTTTTCCCTTTGACCAGGTCTGAGAAGAAGCAGAAAGTGAATTAGGTTTCAGAGGGTGAGTCGGTGGTACTCCCTTCCTTAAGTCCTATTCTGCCGTGAGCAACATTCTATGCAGCTCATGGTAGGTACAGATAATCCCATTCATGTTGAAGTACATCACGAATTGGCGATATGAAGCTGGGAGCGAACCAAGAATGACACTCCTACCGAGAATGTCATTCAGAAAGAGATTATGTTGCCTCAGTTGATCAATCAAATCGATCATGTGAAGAACATGTGAGCTCACAGCTTACCCCTCTTCTAGTCGCGCATGGAACAGTTCCATCGCAACTTTGTGAACAACAACTTGTTCTTGGTTCTGAAACGATTCTCGTAATCGCGTCATCATACTATACGCTTATAACATGTCATGGTATTGTTTCTTGAGTCCCGGTGTCAGCGAACTTAAGATGTATGATTTTATTTTTAAATCACCATCTTTCCAAGCTTGGAAAACTTGGCATTCCTCCGGTGTTGCGTCCTCAGCCACAGCAAGTTGCAGTGCACCCTCAAGAACATATGCCAACTTCTCGGAATCAATGACAATCCTCAAATCCAAGTCCCAAACAGCGAAGTTCTCAGTACCTTTGAGTTTGTTCGTATCCAACATACGCGCAAACTGATTAGTAAATGGTGCCGCCATCGCAAATCTATCATATAGATTACGAAAAATGGTTAGCAGATATAAAACAGTTTCAAATAATATCAAAAACATTAACTAGATCATGGATTTTTAATCTAAAAATGCCACTCCCACTAAATTGTGCAAAACTGTAATCCTGAAACAGAATACAAATATTTAATAATTAAATTAAATATAAATAATTAAAGGTGGATCCCATGAATATATTTCAACTCACAGCAGAGGCACGGTCTCGCCTACGTATATTCATCAGGTAGACAACTCATTTTCAATTACTCAATAATGACTCATTGGTTTCTCGTCATGGTCGTTTCTCGTTGTGACAGCTTGGGCACGTTCACAATGAGACGTTGTTGGAGTTTCTATAGGTCCCAAGATCAAAACTCAAGCATGAATCACAAGCGAATACAACGACGGAAGTGCGGAATACTTACATCGAGCGGTTGTGAGACGATTTGGCAACAAAAACGAACTGAAATTCTGCTCACTGTTGGGCGTGAACTTCTGTGACAGTGGCTGAAATGAGCTGCTGTTTTTGGCCATTTTGAACATCAAAAACGAGCTTCAAGCTTCATCAAAACGTTCCCGGCTCATGGGCGAACCTCCCTACCACCTTCGCAAGACTCGTAGTGTGCTAGCACTTGCGGTTATCACCATGAAAACGCAACTCTTGCTTCCCTTTGTTCATGCCATTTCTGGTTCAAAACCAGTGAAGAAAAATGGTCTTTTTCGTGAGAAGAAGAGAAAGAAATGGAGAGATAGAAAATTGTTTGACTTGTTACCGAAAAGTGTAAAGCCTTTTTGATTATATATTTTCCAAAATAATAATCAATTTCCATTTAATTTCATCTAATAAATTAAATGAATTTTGGAGCCAAAAACCAAAAGTTTTCCCTCCACTAGCTTTCACTATTCCCATAAAGTTTAAGTCATATCAACTTTAATAAAGTGACATGTCTTTCAATCAATCAATCACATCAATCAATCACATCACTCAAAGTGACATTTGTTTTGACGTTTGATGTGACGAATGATTTGACGCTTGATGTGACTTGCGATGCCGCACTCGAATTCGAAATACGAATGCGCTCACAATCACACTCGGGCTCGGGTTCGTTAATTCCAAATTAACGATTTTTCCGTCGCGTCGTAATTAAATGATTACGCCTAGCGAATTCACTATTCACGTAGCTAACGAATTAATTCTAAATTAATTCGTTCACCCGAATTAAAATCTAATTTTAATTCCGCGTCGAAATCTAATTTCTTTTAATATATCGAATATATTAATTTAATCGATTAATTCCAAATTAATCGTTATCTCTCTCTAGACGATATTTTATCCTAGATAAAATATCTCCGTTATTAATCCTAGATTAATTTTCTCTCTCTTCTATATAATCCCAGATTATACAAGAGTGCGAGTTGTGCGTCATCGGTGGATTATCGGGAAGCGACCCATGAGATCCCCGGATATGTTGGCAGTCAAATCGGTCATCGGACTATCCGAACACGTACGTACCAAGTACTACGTTTTACCGATTTACGAGACAAGGTCGACTCCTACCAAAGCACCAAGTCTTCCAATTCTCCGGACATATCCATTTAAGAATATTTAAGATCTGTATCAAGCGTAGTATACCATTGTATTGTGCATATCGGCCCAGTATCAGATAGTCACGTGCTAGGCCTAGGGCTAGATAAGTGTCTGCCCAGTACGAAGCACATGTCGGATGTCTGGTAACTAGTCTCTATAATCGGATATACATGACCTTCTCATAATATCCCGACGCCGCGCAGCACTTAAGAGCACTAATACCGTATCTGCGTGACATCATCTCCACTGTGACTGGAGTGATACTTCCGTCTTGACATCACATCCAATACACTACGACTCTCTGAAACCCAGAAGTGGTGTACGCAGAACCGGTTAAAGCCTGTACCACCAAGACCAAAGTCTATCGATTATCGTAAGTATTAGCGATGCAAGTCTCAGGTTAAGACTATACACACCTACCTTGATTTCGGCCTCCAATAGACACATAGTCATAATACCAATGGGATTCCGAGGGGTCTATCCAGAGCGAAGCTGTTTCCCGTACCATCGGTGAAACACAACCTCCTATCGCACTTGCATAAGTCTCTAACACTTATATATATGAGAACTATGCCGTTGTGCCCTCACAACGTGCACAAGTGCAATACTAGCCTATTCCGCATTATCGATGTCCAGTCTCGATAATACTCCGGCTAGGGATATTTAATGATTAATCCTTCGGGGACTGATACTGTCTCATATCATTCTCAGTCCAGGAACTAAGCATAGAGACCTCTCTTCATTTATATATATCTATGGTGATTTAATCACAAATGATGAGAGTGCAATTTCCTTGTCACATAGTTAATTTGCTACAACAACACAATGATCTGTGCAAATAGTGACGCTATGGGTCATTTTGTCCAACAATCTCCCACTTGGCACATAGCCAGTCACTCAAGTGTCCCACACCCGAACTATGTACGGTTCGCTCAAATTGCTGAGGAAAGATTTTCGTCAGCGGATTTGCTTGATTATCGTCTAACGCGATTTACATGATCATCACATCGCCATGATGTATGATCCAAACGAATCAGATGAATATCGAAGTATATATCTGGATCGTCGATGAGACCTTTAATTCCTTAGCCTGTGCTGACGCCTAGCTCAGCCGCTAAACATAAACTATATCTAATCTAATTCGATTTATTTTCGACCCAAATGGCTTCTATTGCTGCCTCAGCTGCAGCAATAATCCGCATTTGTTGTTTATTCGGCAACAGTTATCTTGCTCAGAAGATTTCCAGCTCACTGTCCCGTTATTCAAACTTTATAGTACCGAAGTATTTAACTGTTTGGAAACTTGCAGCAGTGATCCCAGTCACTTCAAGTTCTCATTCTCCATAGATTAAGATAGCATCTTTAGTTCTCTGAGATACTAACAGATGTTCTTAATTTCAATCCAGTGACTATCACTTGGATTGACCTGATCGTGACTCCATATGCTCGAAGCGTATGAGACACCTATCGAGTTCATTTTAAATGTACAATTTCCCAAAGAGTGTTAACAACTCCAAATCTATCCTAGTAGATCTTTATTCCTTGAATAAAGGTTGTTACTCCCCAGAATTCTACGGAGAATTTCTATTGAAAGAATATCTATGAAAGCCAAGCTTTCACCAATTGTTTTATGGGAATTTCACTGTCAGTGCACTCCCACTAACCTCCTATATATATACAAGAATTACTTCGTTTTGAGTGAAATCATAAACCATTATGATTATTTCAAAACGTCAGTTCCAAGAACCTTATGCTTACTTCAATCCAAACATGGATCGAATAACCCGCAAACCTTGTTTGTCGGTTAACAAAATCGTCAGGATGTTGTAAGCATCCTCCAAGAGGTTTCCTTTTCAGGAAAGCTATTTTGATCTGTAACTGACACATTTCATAAATGAAATATGCAGTTATCAACAAGCATCTTCAAAATGGATTTACCATGGCAACAGGTAAAAGGATGAATCGTTATTAACACAATGTTGATAACGATAACCTTTCCGTTAAAGCCTAGCTTTGTACGTTGGTATGTTGCCTTCCATGTATGTCTTCCTTGAAGAGGTTTAATCTACCAATAGGCACAATGCCTTGTGGTACAACAACAGTATCCAAAATAGTTGTTATACATGGAATCCATTTTGACTCATGGCACTTTGCCATGAAAGGGAGTTGATACCTTGTATCATTTCCTCGTAGTAGTCGGTTGGAATTCCTCAATAAGATTTACATCTTTATGAGGTTAGATCAGAAACCCATACCCTAGGTTGTTTTCTGACTCTATCCGATCTACCCAGTTCTTGTGTATTTGAAGATTAATGGTACAGATTCATCATTGATGAACTGTTTATGTTCCATTAAGGACTTCGTGCCTTGAATAGTATTACTCTGATTTTCATCGTGTATCATATCCTCCCCACTGACCACTGCATATCGGTATTCCTCTCAGGAAACCGCATGGTGAGCAACAATCATATTGTTCTCATGTGAGATTTATAAGTACTATACTTAAGGTTTCCCTTAGGATAACCTATATTAACACTAATCCAATTTGGGTTTTTAGTTTGGTATCATCCAAACGTTATGCCTGGCATACCCAAATTATTAGGAGTAAGAAACCCCGTTTCTTTCCTGTTCATATCCTATATGATATCTGTCAAACAGATTTATATGGAACCTTATTCTAAATAAGTTTTGCACTGTTAATACATATCCTGTTTGAAGGAAATGATAGCTCAGAGCGACTCGTGATAAACCTTATCTTGTCCAACAAAATTCAGTTTTTAGTTCGGACACACCGTCAAACTGACGTGTCTCGGGAGGAGTCCTCATCTGAAAGAATATCATACTCTTTCATGTACGTATGAAACTTTCTGCTTAAGTATTTTCCATTACGGTCTTACCGTGGCGGAATAATACTATAGCCGATCTGTTTATCTTACTTCGTGTCGAAACTTCAAAAGTTTTCGAATTGTGTTCTTCAAAAGAAACACATAACCATAACGTGATGCCACATCCGTTAAGGTCACGAAATATTCATGTTCACATCTAGCCTAGCTAGATATGGGCCCACTTATTTCACCATGAATAGGGCTAACAGATCGGTGGCTTTCACACTATTACCAAGTAAATAGTGTTTTAGGTGTTTTACCTAATAAACTAGATTCGCAGACCTTATTTGAATAGTCAAATCAGTCCTAGTACCCACTCTTCAAAAGTGTGATATACGAGTCTCGTTAAATTGTGTCCTAGACAACAATGCCACAAATAAGTCTCTATTGATCAAATCAATTTGAGCTATTTATTTGTCATTTTATATGTTTGAGATCTTATTTATATTCAAAATATAAATTCTGTTATTTATATTAATGTATTTATCTCAGTATCATCTTTATATAATAAAACACTTAGTGTTCTATAATATAAAGGTTTTTATCCGTAACGGATTAAACACTGATATAGAGATAATGTCTCTAGTCAAACTAGTTACATCATAACAGTTCCTATTTAAGTACATACCGAAGGGTTAGTTCCTAAACTAGCTATCTACGGTCAAATTAGCGACTTTCGTCCGTTTCCGATTCGCAGAGCAATCTCAGCTTGAAGTCAGTATCCTGCTCAAAGCAGATTCCGAACATCAATACATATATTTTATGTACCACACTAAGTATTTAAAATCTAATTTCAATACTAGTAGTGAACATAACTTTGACAAACATTTTTAAAGTTAGAGCCTCGCCCTTTCTTTAATTCCTTCGTGTCTTCCATATCCAAATGGTAGTCACTGGGGTATATGTCAATTATCCTTTTCAATATTTTAGGAACCTTAGGCCAAGCCTTGGGTTTTAGAATATCGAAACGATGTGCACCTCGTGCTACATCCCCAATTGCAAACTTTGACGATGATTCTAAATTTAAAACAAGTAAATAAAATGCTTAAAAGTAGGTTGAGAAAAATCCAAATTTATAAAAACTATCCAGGGTGTGATTAATTCCAATATTATTTAGAAAATGAAGTGGTTATCTTAAAGTTGGGTAATATATTGATTTATTAACCTGGAACACTAATTTATGTAAAAGCCTCTTCCGATGGTCAATTTCAAAATACTAGTATAATCCAATTGAACCATTGTCTATGTCAACCAAATTACCTAGATTCATTAAGATTAAGTTCAATTATGGCTACCACCGCCCGACAGGTATATTCCATCCTGTAAGGAAATCTATTTAAAATGGTTATCTATCCTCAAGGAAGATCGTGGGTTATTGAGGCTAAGGTCTTAAACTTAAAATCCCTATGTCTAGTTCATTTTAAGTTTACCTAATCAATTTATTAATGGCCAGTTAATAAAAAGCATTAAGATTAAGACTCAATAAATAAATCTTAAATTACCCAACCTATAATCTAACCCCTTATAACCGGTTATATTGAAATCATCACAACCCTAGATACTAACTTAGTTACAATACATAGCTATGGCTAATGAAAACTTAAAAGACATAAAATAAAAATGCTAAAAAGTAAAT